>JARFJB010000914.1:0-49549 GCA_036346205.1 Vesta saturnalis
TTACTTATTTTTTTTTCATTTATAGGTTTTAATTCGTTTGTTTGGGATTTTAAATTATACATTGTCCATTTACACGATTTTAATATGTTCTAGTATCAAGTATTAAGTTATTATGCTTATTAGTCACCTATGGTATAAAACTCTTTTGGTGCATAGAAACATTTCTGGATTAGTGGTTTTGGACAGAAGAAACTGCGCAAACCCAACCACGATGCGGAAGGTGTCTGATACACTAAAAGGTACATACTTCTTTACGTCTTTATTTAAGCATAACATAAATTCTCTTTTAATGTGTTACATATCCTTATTGTGTTAAAATTTCTTTTACCTTGCCCTAACATATATACTTATTTATACAACCACATTATATGTCTATCCCAAATATTAAATGTTCCATGCAAAATAACTCATTCATTTTTAATAATATATCATACAGCGTAAACTTAAGGCAAATAAAAGCCATTCAAATTTAAACTTGGTTAAGTTAACACAGTAAAGAGAACATGAGTTCCGCTAATTTTAGGAGTGCGGAGTTGGGATGGGTTCCCTTGACTGAGTAACGCTGAGTATGAGGTGGTATAGCCTAAAGCCTTGTGCGTGTGTGCGTGTGTGCGTGTGTGCGTGTGTGCGTGTGTGCGTGTGTGGTGTGCGTGTGTGCGTGTGTGGTGTGTCGTGTGTGCGTGTGTGTGGTGTGTGCTGTGTGCTGTGTGCGTGTGTGCGTGTGTGGTGTGGTGTGTGCGTGTGTGCGTGTGTGCGTGTTGCGTGTTGCGTGTGTGCGTGTGTGCGTGTGGTGGTGTGGTGCGTGTGGTGTGGTGGTGTGCGTGTATGCGTGTGTGCGTGTGTTGGTGTGTGTGCGTGTGTTGGTGTGTGTGCGTGCGTGTGTGGCGTGCGGTTGTGGCGTGCGTGTGTGTGTGTGGTGTGTGTGGTGTGTGTGGTGGTGGTGGTGTGTGTGGTGTGGTGTGTGCGTGCGTGTGTGTGTGTGCGTGTGTGCGTGTGTTGGGGTGTGTGCGTATGTTGGTGTGTGTGCGTGAGTTGGTGTGTGTGCGTGTGTGTGTGTGTGTGTGTGTGTGTGTGTGTGTGTGTGTTTGTGTGAGTGTGTGTGTGTGTGTGTGTGTGTGTGTGTGTGTGTGTGTGTGTGTGTGTGTGTGTGTGTGTGTGTGTGTGTGTGTGTGTGTGTGTGTGTGTGTGTGGGTGTGGGTGTGTGTTTGTGTGAGAGAGAGAGTGTGTGTTTATTAGTATTATTATTATTATTTTTTTTTCTATTTAAGTGCGTCGACTGCTATGGTCATTGGCACTATTATCAATACCGGATAAACTTCTGTAGATATTCCTAAGTCTAATATCAAATTTTGTTAAAACTTTGATCGCCCGCATGAAACTTATACTGGCTTTGATTTTGGTCGGATCCGTCAGGTTGTCTCTTATATTGTCAGACAGACCCAGTCGTTGTCGAATTTGACTATAAGCATCGCATCGGCAAAGAATGTGGGACACAGTTAAACGATCACCGCAATCATGGCAATTTGGGGGATCTTGGCCCTTGAGCAAATAAGAATGTGTAATAGCCGTGTGGCCGATTCTCACTCGGTGAAGTCTAACCAGCTCAGATCTTGATAGTTGGAACGGTGGTCGCCATCGGTAAATATTGTTTTTAATAGATCTTAGCTCGTTTTTGGTGTCACCCCATTCCGATGCCCAAACTTCATAGCAAAGAGATCTTATATGTTTTTTAACATCAAGGTGTCTGTATGTTCACTTCGACGGTATCTCCGTCCGCCGCTTGACGAGCTGCTCGATCGGCTAACTCGTTTCCCCTTATACCGACGTGGCTGGGTAACCAGATGAAAGTTACTTGTTTCCCTGTGTCACACAGGTGTTTGATCAAGGAAATGATGTTTTGTGTTAGGGGATCGTCAGAAAAAGGATCGGAGATACCATGAAGCGCACTTAGTGCATCGGTGGCTATAATGAACCTATGTGAGTCTTGTTTTAAATCGCAGTAGCGCAGACTCTGCCATATTGCGTATGCTTCCGCGGTATAAATGGACGCGTGTTTAGGAAGGGTCCAAACATGAGCTACGTCGCCCACGACAAATGACGATCCAACTCCTGCATTGGTTTTGGACCCGTCTGTGTACAGACGTATTGCTGCTGGGTATTCGCTGAGGATTGCCCGAAAGTTCTGGGAGATCAGAATTGGGGAGTCTTTATTTTTGTTATGTACCATGAGATCAAAGCGAATATTTACTTCTGATGTTAGCCATGGAGCAATTTCTGCTGTACCTACCGATAATATCTCCGGTAACGAAAACTGCAGATTTTGTAGTAACTCTTGTCTCCACGCATGCCGGTCTGGTAATGCTTGGCCGATTTCTGTACATGTTTACGTTTTGGCTCATAAGAGGGTAGTTCGGGTGTAGTGGTTGGGCTCTAACTCCAATTGTATAATTTAGGAGTAACGTTTGAAATCGTACTCTTAAAGGTGGAACTCCAGTTTCACTGCATATACTTACTACAGGGCTGGTTTGAAAAGCTCCTATAGAATACCTAAGCCCCGCATGGTGTATTGGGTCCAAACGCTTCAACAAAGATTTTCTGGCAGAGCCATATACCACGCAGCCGTAATCAATCCTAGACAATACCAAAGACCGATAGACTCGTAGCAGAGCATCGGGGTTAGCTCCCCATTGGGTATTGGCTAGACATTTGACGACATTTAAGGCTAATTTACATTTTGTAATGAGATTTTGGACGTGTTCGTACCAAGAAAGTTTAGAATCAAATATTAATCCCAAGAATTTGACTGAGTTTTTAGGCAGTATCGGATTGTCTTTAATATATAAAAGAGAGCCGTAGTGAGGCCTTCGAAGTCTGCAGAAGTGTACGCAGTGTGTTTTGTCTCTAGAAAACTTAAACCCATTTGTCTCTGCGTTTAAAACGATACGGTCTATTGAGTTCTGAAGTTTTTGGCTGACAGATCCTATCGTGGGTCCAGAATAAAAGATGGTAAGATCGTCTACGTATAAACACCTTCCAACACTGGCATCAACTGACGACGTCAGGTCGTTAATGGCAACTGCAAATAGGATAACACTTAGGGTGGATCCCTGTGGCACACCATTTTCGAGTATCCTACTGGTGGATAAGGAATCTCCCACTCGAACTCTGAATGTACGATCACTCATAAAGGACGATATAAATAGCGGTAAGTTGCCACGTATTCCCCAATTATAGAGTTTTCGCAGAATGCCAAACCTCCAAGCCATGTCGAACGCCTTATCGAGATCGAAAAAAACCGCAACTGTATGTTGCCTCCGCTGGAAAGAGCTTTGAATTGAGTTTTCTAGGTACACCAGTTGATCCGTCGTGGGATGTTTTCGAAATCCTGCCTGGTGTGGAACTATTAGATTTTTGGATTCAAGTAACCACCTTAGCCTGTTACTAACCATTTTCTCCAAAACTTTACCCAAACAACAGGTAAGGCTGATATAAACTAGCTGGAAGTAGAGGATCTTTGCCTTCCTTTAACATAGGGACGATAACGGCGGTCTTCCATTGACTTGGGTAAGTATGCTTTTCCCATATTTTGTTAAAAATGGTCAGCAAAATGGACTTAAATGCAGGGGTCAGATGTTGAATCATCTCGTAGTTTATCGTGTCCACACCAGGGGCCGATGAGTTGGAATGATTTATAGCGTATTCTAATTCGATTATCGAAAAGGTACGTTATAGTTGCAGGCTACGGGCGTGCTAAAATCGAGAACCACTTCTTCTTGAGACTTCCGTACTAGAAAGCCTTGTTCGTAGTTTTGTGTACCACTTGTAACTTCGAACTGTGATGCCAAAGTTTCTACCATCACTAATGGATTATCCGTGAGAGAGCCGTCGTTTAGTCGCAAACGTGTAGGATAAGTAGTGTTTTCTTACCGCCTATAGCTTTAATTTTCTGCCATACTTCTTTAGTATTTGAAGTTGCAGACAAGGAAGATACATATTCGCTCCAAGACGCTCTCTTGCTTTGCAAAATGATACGGCGGGCTTGGGCTTTTGCTTTTTTAAGGGCAATTAGATTTTCGTCTGATGGATGCTTACGGAATCTACTAAACGCTTTCTTTTTGTTTCCAATGGCTTCTCTAACTTGAGGATTCCACCAGGGAACCGCACGTTTTAACGGTACATTGCTAGACAGAGGAATTGTTTCTTGTGCTGCTTGCAAGACGGTGTTGGTAAAATCATCGACGTTCTGTACCAGGTTATCCACAATGTTAGGAAGAGAGAGGCGTTGTTTAAAGATTTGCCAATCAGCTTTGGCAGTGATCCATCGGCGGGGTCGAACTTTTTGTGCCCTTGCATTTTTCGTGGAGATGATGATGGGGAAGTGGTCGCTACTATAAAGATCGTCAGCAACTTCCCAATTTAGTTGTGAAGCAAGCCTAGCTGAGGAGATCGATAAATCTATTGCAGAAAAGCTTCTGGACCTTGCATTGAAATAAGTTGGGGCACCAGTATTAAGTAATACCAAGTTATCCCTATCCAGAAGCTGTTCTATTTGGTATCCTCGTGTGTCTCGTTGCGCTGATCCCCAAAGAGGGTTGTGCGAGTTGAAATCACCCACCAGAAAAAAGGGGCCGTTAGTTGAGATGCAATTTGTTCTATGTCTCGGATTTGCCAATTGGCATTAGGTAGATAGATATTGCAAATAGTAATGGACATAGGTACGGAGATGCGAATAGCTACAGCCTGCAGTGTTGTGTTTAGCTGGATTTCTGTAAACTTTATATCGTTTCTCACTATCACGGCGACTCCTCCACTAGCCCTTACAGTAGGATCTGCATCTTTTCTTATAGTAGTGTACCCTTTTAGCGAGTATGGCTGACCAGGTCTAAAATGCGTTTCTTGTAAACAAACGCACATCGGCTCGGTTTCAGAGAGTAGAAGTTTTAATTCACAATAATGATGAATACACCCATTACAGTTCCACTGCACTATATTGTTTGTTTGAGAATTGAATGTGAAAATGTGTAGTATGTTGGTTCTCTCTGAACACATAAAATATAAATAGATAAAATAAATAAATAAATGTATATAAATAAAATATATAGACATTACGGACATGTTAAAAGTGAATACAGCCACACTTAAAGACAAAAATAAATAAAATCAACTATTTAGACGACGAATAAACAAGGTATATAAAATATCACAGATAATTATCACAGTTTAAATTTATCACAGAAGTATATCACGTATTGTCTGCTCTGGGCCCTCTTGCTTTGCCCTTAGGCCAACCTTTCTTTTTCTTTGTTGCCTCTTTTAAAACAGCTTCGTCAATTGACTCTAAGCTGGACCGCATCGAATGCGTAGGCGATGTGGTAACAGACGAAGATGCTTCGAATCTTTTCCGCTTTTCGTTTACGGTTTCCACGTCCATTACACTTAATCTTGTCTCATCAGTAGAAATGAAGTACGACGAGGGCCGAGCAAAATTTGTAGATTCAGCAGAATGATCATTGGACTGAACTTCTAAAGCAGATATTGAAATATTTTTAGGTGAGTTAGCAATAGAGGATTTAACTTGCTCTAGGGTTTGCTTTACAACAATTATTTCTTCTGTGACTAGCTTGGTTATTTCTTTAATAGATTCGACGTTAACAATATTCTCGGCTTTGGGTGCTGTTACGGAAGCGTAAGATTGTGTAAACACCTGTGGCCTAATTCGCATTAATTCAGACTTTGCTTCACCATAATGAATCCTTTTCTCCGTTTTGATTCGTTGAATTTCGGTTTCACGTTTGTATATTGGGCAGTTGGTAGATCGTGCTGAATTTCTCCCTTGACAGTTAATGCAAACCATAGGAAGTTCACCTGGTTGACTACCATAAATAGCTTTGCCACAGATGCTGAATTGGATCTGTCGGTGATTAGTTGACGTATGTCAGGACTTTTGGCAACAAAACATCTTAGCGGTTGAGGCACATACTGACGAACGGGCGGATTGTAAAACGCTTTATGGACCTTGTCGGGTAGGTAGGCCGCGGCGAACGTTAACAGAAATGAAGACGTTCCTATTACACTACCATCTCTCCGTGTGGTCATCTGTTTTACTTCGACTACTCCGACAGGTGCCAGTTCTTCCTTAATTTCATCTACTGTGCAATTCAAAAGATCAGAGCATGTGATGACACCCTTTGAATAGTTTAAGGTGCCATGGGGATACGTAGTAACGTTATAACCTATAAACTGTTTCAGATTTAACAGCGTATTTGTTTGGCGATCGGTAAAAGTTTCGACTAACAAACCTTCCTTTTTTTATTTACAGAACGAACTTTTCCCACCGTCTCTAATACCACGCGCTATTAGAAAAGGGTTAACTTTAAAAAAATCACTATCTAACCGTTTCAGTAAAATAAATTTTGGCTGAGATGCCTTAATACTACCGGGGTTTGAACCAACGGGCCCAATATTTCTTTTGCTAACACCCAACGGGGTATTATGTAAAATTGAGGATGTTTTCGATGTATCCTCAACCATCTCCATAGAGTTTGCCTGTTTTTCGCCGGGTCGTTTATCCTTATCGGTAGTTCTTTCTGGGGAAACTACCAAATCCCTCTTAATACCTAGTAAATTATCCATAAGATATAAATTAACTTCATTTTTCAAGCTCCCCACCCTCCCCGGAGCCTCAATGGGACGACAACATCGTGAACCGATGTGAACGCCAGGGATACTTGAAAAGTATAGCCTCCCGAGTTGAGATCTAGCGAGCACTACTCTACCTCGCAAAGACTCGCCAACGTCGACTCAAAGAAAGAAGATATAGAAAGATGAAGAAGAAAAACAAAGGAATATTAAAGAGTAAGTATGAAAAAATAGCAAATAGGATAGGAAAGACAGAAATTATTATTATTATTATTTTTTTATTTTTTTTTTTTTGTTGTTGTGGGCATCGATTTCTTCGATCATTAGCCCTTTCTATTGTTTGACTGACATATAATTATATTTCTTTATATAAATTTATTTGTTTTAAGAATTTTATTAATGTAATTGTTGAATTTTCCGTTAGGGCTAAAGTATCTGCTAGACTATTGGGTAGATTGTTATCTATTCTGTGTTGTGTATATAGCGAACATTCTAGTAATATATGTTTCATGGTTAGCAGTGTGTTACAGTTTTCGCAGGTGGGTTGATGTCTTCTATCAGCTCGTGGAGATAATAGATATCCCGATGTTAGGCGACAGTGGCCAATTCGTAGACGCGTGAGTACTACTTGTTCGCGTCGATTTAGGAACGTGGGGTATACTGCCTTTTCTACTGTTGTTTTAATTTCTAGGAGTTTGTTGTTAGATATTTTCCATTGATTTTCCCAAGTTTTATTTATTAGTTGTTTATAATGTCTCTTTTGGTCACTGATACGTATGGGAGTTACATCTGGTTCAGGGGCGTTAGCTGACAATCGTGCAGCTTGGTCTGCTTGTTCGTTCCCTGTGAGACCACTGTGACTTGGTACCCACAAAATTAAAATATTATATTGTTTTTCCGATAGTTGGTCCATTAAGGATATAAGAATGTTTACCAAGTCGTCGTTTTCTTTTCCCGCGAATTGCTTCCATAGCGCTTCTAGAGTCTGTGCATATGATGTACTTTTTATGCTGCTTATTGGATTCGCAAAAAAGTAGTGCTTGCTTAATTGCTACTAGTTCGGCTGTATACACACTTGCCCAAGGTGGTAATGATAGCGTAGATACTATCTCGTGAGTGACAAATGCAGATCCCGTTCCAGTACTAGTTTTTGACCCATCTGTGAATATAAATTGATAGTTCTTATATGAATCTTGAATTTTGAAAAGGTTTTGGTGGTATATCATTGGATGGGTTTGTTCTTTAGGGTATAGCGTCATAGAATCTATTATCATGTTTTGTGTTCTGAACCATGGTGGACTTTCACTTATTCTACATTGGATTATTATTTTATTTACAACGTTAAGTGTTCTGTACATTTAGTTACATTCGTGCTATTTATCTACAATATATATAAAACGTTCATATTAGGATACATTAAATTGTAATGCTCCATTGTTCACAGCACACAATACTTCCTTAACACACCATGTTTTCTGAAAAGATTCTATGTCTTTTTTACCCATGTTCCAAGCATACTCATTGATAATTCATTTTTTGATGTTGTTACATATACTACCTTGTAAGTGTTGTTTGTGTTATGGCGCAATATATTGGGTATAGTTTTGTATATGGTGCTTTTTGCCATTGTTATTAAGATATTTGCTAAATTGTAGGGAGCAGTTTTCTTCAGTAAACCACAAAGTATTTCTTCGCTTGTAATTACAGCTGTTGTTAATTTTTCCATGAAATGAAGTCCTACTGAGAAATTATCCACCTTTATGTTTGTAACTTTAATTGCTTCTGCGAGTGATACGGTGTACATGGATGTCCGATTTATGTCAAATTTTCTGTGTATCACAAAGAACCATTGCCACCCAACTTCATGTTTGTTACATTGTTTTATTAAGTAGTCCATTACTACTTTCCATTTTTGAGTTTCCGACCGTAATAGCAGTTTTTGAACTGTGAGTGCTCTAAACGAAAGCAATTTTGACCACAAATGAGTTAAACCCAATCCTCCCAGTTTAATTGGTAGACACAGGTCTTCTTCTTTGCACCAGTGCTTTCCAGTCACATAAAATTAACGAGTAGCTTTTGAAGCTCCTGTACTTGATCATATTTTATAGGTAAAACTTGGAAAGAGTGTCATAATTTTGGTGCAACGCTTTGGTTGATTATTTTTCTTTTCAAGCATAGAAAAGGATAGTGATCTTTGTTTCCACATTTCCAAGGCTCTACTTAATTTTACTTTAAGTTCCCTGAATGCAAAATCAGCGTCCTGTTCCTTGTTCTGACCCTGACTCCAAGAATCTTGATATGTTCTTTTGTCCATAGATATCTTAACGGCCGGTCTCCCCTATCCTTTCATTTACCTGTCCAGTAACCAACAGTTTTTCAGTATTTAAATTGGAACCAGATTGTCGCGAAAAATGTTGTAATTGGTACTCAGAACTTTAAAGTCATTATCGTTAGCCACAAAAATAGACATATCGTCTGCGTATGCGCTCACCACTATCTTTGTATTGTCATCCAACGTTACACCTTTAATTGTTTGTCTACATAAGCTCAAAAAAGGTTCAAGTGAAAGGGAATATAGGAAACTGGATAATGGACAACCTTGACGTATTCCGCTTTCTAGTTTTACTTCACTTGTTAAAAAATTAGCTATTCGAAAGTTACACACTGCGTTTTTATATAAAGTTTTGATAGTGTTAATAAAAAAATCACCTATGTTGCAGCTTTCAAGGATATAGAAAAGATATTTGTGGGAAATGGAATCGAACGCGGTTTTCTGGTCAAGATTGACAATTGCCAAAGGAATATTCCTGTTATTCAGATAGTAAATTATGTCTCGATGAAGGTGAAGTGAGTCATAAATTGATCGACCAGGAATTCCGCAGCTTTGATCGGGATCTACTAGTTCGTTAATTACTGGTGAAAGTCTACATGACAGAGCTTTGGCTAATATCTTATAGTCAGTCGTTAAAATAGAAACGGGTCTCCAATTGTCTATAATAGATAAATCTCCCTTTTCTTGATGAGATTGACAACCGCTTTGGACATTCTTTTTGGTAAATGCCCTAATGTTAAAGCTTCCATAATTACTTTATGATATAAAGGCCCGATTTTGTTCCAGAAAACTATGTAAAAATTGGTAGTCAAACCATCGATTCCAGGGGCACTTCTCTTGTTTAATGTAGATAAATCCAAACTGAAGTCTTTTATTGTAAAAATCTGATCCAACATATTTTTAGCCTGTAGCGATAATTTCTTCAAATCCTTAAATAGTATTGAGTTCTTATTTATATCTTTCTTGTTGCCTTGAAACTTTATTGCATAGTGTTGCTTTATTATTGAACTTAGTAGCAGTGGATTGGTCACCAGCTTGCCACCATGGTTTAACTTTGTTAATGGGGTGAATGTTGCAAATTGTTTTTATTCAAAGATGGCCTATCGGAATGGATAATATTTTCAAATTTTTGGTTTTGTAGGATTTTTTCCGTTTTCCTTTTGTACCAATCTTGAGCGTTAGTAATGGTTTGTTTGGCATTGTGAATTTTAGCTCCATTAATTCGTTGTTCTTCTTCTGTCGAGTATATAGAACAATAATGTATCTTAAATTCATTTTTTAAATTTTCCCACCGTGTTAATAAGTTAGTGTTCTCGTCCATTTGAAGAGTTTCTTGTTCTAAGAAGTTATTGATAATTTGAACAAAATCCTTGTGCTCTAGTAAAAAATTGTTAAATTTCCAATATGGATTGCTGCTAAAACGTACACTTGTGTCAGTTCTAATCTGAACTACAACCGCCAAATGGTCGGAAAAGGATAATTTGAGAGACATGTTGGTTAAATTATTCAGTAGATTTTGAGA
The DNA here is from genome assembly GCA_036346205.1 of Vesta saturnalis. Taxonomy (NCBI): domain Eukaryota; kingdom Metazoa; phylum Arthropoda; class Insecta; order Coleoptera; family Lampyridae; genus Vesta; species Vesta saturnalis. The sequence goes on from JARFJB010000914.1 coordinate 10,494, forward strand.
AGCATAAAATCCATCTAGTCTAGAAGCCGACTGCGAAGCATAAAACGTAAAACCATTTTTTTTATTTAAGAAACTCCAACAATCCGCTAAATTAAAACATTCTATTGCATTTTTAAGTTATTTGCTTAAATTGGGATGCCTTTCTGTTGAAAGAAAACGACCCGTTAAAGGATTTAATGTACAGTTAAAATCACCTGCAACAATTGCCATGGTTTCATCAGAAAAACTACTATGTAAATCTTGAATAAGTGTGTCAATTATTTCACTGGCCGTTTCCAGTTCGTACGACAAGTAAATGTTCCAAATTATCCATTTTTGATTCTTTATGTTTAAATTAATTCTTTGAAGGTACGATTGAAATATTATTGTATGGTTTGAAAATTTTATTTGTGGTGTTTTACGAATCGCAATTGCTGTACCCAAATACTCCTCTGCAAAGTTGTGGAAAAAGTTGTACTGGGTCGATTGATGTGTATTAGAAAGAATTCTAAGGTTTGTTTCTTGCAGAAGGATTTGTATTTAGAAAGTTTTCCATTGTGACCCACTTGCGATTTGTTTTAATGCTTTTTACGTTTAACGTTGCTATATTTATTTGAAGTTGTGAATATAAATTTTGATTATGCATTAAATGATATTAAAGTAAATGCGTTTGTGGTTGATAAAACAATTAAGAGGTACTTTTAAAGCTTTCCATCGATGTTGTGCGTTCTATGGAAGATCCTCGTAGTGACTGTGTTGGCACCTTCGTTAGCTGGGTCTCTTTTAAGGCTATTTATGAGCCTTTTGCGCCTTTCTTTAATCGCTCTTTTAGACAAATATGGAACAATTACCTTGATCAGTTCTATAAGATCCACCACATTTTCAGTGTACTTCCTTTACTTCTAAAGTATTTTACAACCTTTCGTCGTTTAAAAATCTGCCAAAGTAAAAATCCAATATGTAATCATTTTCATGTCCCATAATTTTTGAATTTCATCAAAATCGTCGATAGTTTGTGATTATTCAACTTTCCTCTTTTAGTTTTCGCCGGATCTTATCATTTGCTTAGTAAACGTTTCACTGAGAGAGTCTTCATCACTGATATCTTGTATATCGATAGATTTATCTGACATTTCTTCTGTGTCTACGCTTGTGGTTTCTTTTGATGATACTGTTGGCGGATGGGGTCTTTTAGGAATTTCTCGTTCTATAATGGGAAACGCATCGCTACAGATCTTGGCACACTTTGAAGCAATATGTACATGTTCTTTGCATTTAAAGCACTTTACCTTTTCATCGGATATAAAAATTCTATATTATTCTTCCTCACAATGGATAACGATTGATGATGGTACACATATATCGATAATTCTGGAAACAAAAATTTGACACCTAAAGCTATACACATGGACATATTCATCAGCACCAATTCCTGCTCCTATAAAAGACATTGGTGAAACTAACTGTAAATTATTTCGTTTTAGTTCATCTTCTAATACGCAATGTGGAATGCAAGGTGGAACATTAGATACTATTATACGTTTTGCGGGCAATATTAATTTTCTTGATGGTATAAAAATATCGTTTAAATTAATACCTCCTTCTTCATCAATAAATTTTTCAACTAACACTTTAGTTGTAAGGTAAATGCATATCCTGTTGTTACTCATTTGGGATAAAACAATATATTTTAGGGCCTATCAGTTTGCCTGTAGCTAAAACTTCTCTAACAGAAAGTCCATCAATAGACGGAAAATAATGGCTTGGTTTTTTCGGAAAAATAGGTGTTGTCAGTACATTGGAAAATAATCTTGATTTGACATTAGGTTCATTTGTTCTGTAGATACCGAATTTTTTTGGATCCGTACACCCTGTAATCAGAAGTGCCAGGCATCGCGTATTCATTTGACATAATCTGTTATGTCAAATAACCTTTCACACAAATATTTTAAAAACGTTTTAAATTGTGTGTGTTGTTTTTGTGTGTGCGCGCGTGTGCGTGTGGTGGCGTGTGCGTGTGGTGTGCGTGTGCGTGTTTGTGTGTGTGTGTGTGTGTGTGTGTGTTTTTTTATCTAAAATACTTTATTCAGCATGCTCCATTTACAAATACTACTCGTTGTTTTTAAGGAGAATTAATTACATTAGTTAACTAACATACTGTGTGTACTACAATACTTTTAAAATGATTAATTTTTATTAAATACATAAAAAAAGTTTATAGTAATTTGGTGTGTTGCTGGAAAGGTTGTCGTGCAAATTTTGTCTTTATGTTGTGTGTGTTCTAAATATAATGAGATTACAATACTTGTTCTCTAATTCATTAAAATAATATTAATTTTATGTGGTCTTTCACCTATTATCAAGTTAATTTGTTGTAAATTTGTGTTTTGTGTGTTCAATTTCCTTATTCCATGTTGTAATTTTATATAAATGTACTTTGTATTTCTAACATGGTGGTGTCATAAAATTTGTTGGTTAGTGGTTTTTGTGTGTGTGTGTGTGTGTGTGTGTGTGTGGTGTGGTGTGGTGTGGTGTGGGTTGTGGTGTGGGTGGGTGGGTGGGTGGGTGGGGTGTGTGGGTGGTGTGGTGGTGTGTGGTGAGGGTGGGTGGTGGTGTGGTGGTGGTGGTGGTGTGTGGTGGTGGTGGTGGTGTGGTGTGGGTGTGGTGTGGGTGGTGTGTGGGGGGGGTGGGTGTGGTGGGGTGGTGTGGTGTGGGTGTGGGTGTGGGTGTGGTGTGTGGTGGTGGTGGGGTGGGTGCGTGGTGCGGGTGGGTGGTGGGTGTGGTGTTGTGTGGGGGGGTGTGTGGGGGTGTGGTGTGTGGTGTGTGGTGTGTGAGTGTGAGGTGGGGGGGGTGTGAGTGTGTGGGTGTGGGTGTGGGTGTGTGGTGTGGGTGAGGTGTGGGGTGTGTGGGGGGGGTGTGTGAGTGTGGGAGTGTGTGGGAAGGTGTGGGAGTGTGGGTGTGTGGGTGGGTGGTGTGGGTGGGAGTGGTAGTGGTGAGGTGGTGTGGTGGTGGTGTGGGTGAGTGGTGAGGGGGAGGGGGGTGGGTGTGGAGTGTGGGTGGGAGGGTGGTGGAGTGGGAGGGTGAGTGGTGAGGTGGAGTGGTGAGGGGTGAGGGGGTGTGTGGAGGGGAGGGTGGGGTGTGGTGAGGGGTGGGGGGTGTGGGTGTGGGGGTGTGGTGTGGTGTGTGGTGTGGGGGTGGGGGTGGGTGTGTGGTGTGTGGGTGTGGGTGTGTGTGGGTGGGTGTGTGGGTGGGGGTGTGGTGTGTGGTGTGGGGGGGGGTGGGGGGGGGGTGTGGGGGGGGGTGTGTAGTGTGTGTGGTGTGTGGTGTGTGGGTGTGGTGTGTGGGGGGTGGGGTGTGGGGGGGGGGGGGTGTGGTGTGTGGGGGGGGGTGTGTGGGGGGGGGGTGGGGGTGTGTGGGGTGGGTGTGGTGTGGAGTGTGGGGGGTGTGTGGTGTGGGTGGTGGTGGTGGGGGGGGTGTGGGGTGTGTGGGGTGGGGGTGGGGGTGGTGGGTGGGGGTGGTGGTGGGTGGTGTGTGGTGGGGGTGGGTGGTGGTGTGGGTGGTGGGGGGGTGGTGAGGGGGTGTGGTGGTGTGGTGTGTGGTGGTGGGGGTGGTGTGGTGGTGTGGTGTGTGGGTGTGGTGGTGTGGGGTGTGGGTGAGGGGGGTGGGGGTGGGGGTGGGGGTGGGTGTGGTGGTGGGTGGGGTGGGGGGGTGGTGGGGGTGGGGTGGGGTGTGGGGTGTGGGGGGGTGGTGGGTGTGTGTGTGGTGGTGTGTGGGGGGTGTGTGTGGTGTGGGGGGTGGGTGGTGTGGTGGTGGAGGTGGGGTGTGGGAGGTGGTGTGGGAGTGTGGAGGGGTGAGGTGGGTGGTGGTGGGGTGGGGGAGGTGGTGGAGGGGTGGTGAGGTGGTGGTGAGGGGGGAGTGGTGGAGTGGTGAGTGGGGTGGTGTGAGGTGTGAGGTGTGTGTGGGTGGTGTGGGGGTGTGGGGGGGAGGTGTGGGGGGTGTGAGGGTGTGGGTGTGTGTGTGGGGAGGGGGGAGGGGGGTGAGGTGGGAGGGGGGAGTGGGTGTGAGTGTGGGGTGTGAGTGTGGAGTGTGGAGGGGGAGGTGGGGGGGGGGGAGTGTGTGAGTGTGTGGTGTGAGGGGGAGGTGGGTGTGAGTGTGGGGGAGGGGGGGGGAGTGTGAGTGTGGAGGTGGGTGTGGAGGGTGGAGGTGTGGGGAGTGTGGGGTGTGGTGTGGGAGGGTGTGGAGTGTGAGTGTGGAGGTGTGAGTGGGGTGGGGGGTGAGTGTGGGGGGGGGTGTGGTGTGGTGTGAGTGTGGGGTGGGAGGGGGTGAGGTGGTGTGGAGTGTGGGGTGGAGTGTGGGGGAGGGGGGGTGTGGTGGTGTGTGGTGTGTGGTGTGTGGGTGTGTGGTGTGGTGTGTGGTGTGTGGTGTGTGGTGTGTGTGTGTGTGGTGTGTGGTGTGTGTGTGTGTGTGGTGTGTGGGGGAGTGTGGGGAGGTGGTGTGGGTGTGAGTGTGTGAGTGTGTGAGTGTGTGAGGTGGTGTGGGTGTGAGTGTGTGAGGTGTGGAGTGTGGTGTGTGGTGTGAGTGTGAGGTGAGTGTGGGGGTGTGTGAGGTGTGAGGTGTGTGGTGTGTGTGTGTGGTGTGGGTGTGGTGTGTGGGAGGTGTGAGTGTGGTGTGTGTGTGTGGTGTGTGAGGTGTGTGGTGTGTGGTGTGTGGTGTGTGGTGTGTGGTGTGTGGTGTGCTGTGTGGGTGTGGTGTGGTGTGTGGTGTGAGTGTGTGGTGTGTGTGGTGTGGTGTGTGGTGTGTGAGTGTGTGGAGTGTGGGTGTGTGGTGGTGGGTGTGTGGTGGTGTGTGGGTGTGGGTGAGTGTGAGGTGTGGTGTGTGGGTGTGAGTGGTGGTGTGGTGAGGTGGGTGGAGTGTGGGAGTGTGGTGGTGTGTGGGAGGTGGGTGTGGGTGGTGTGGGAGGGGAGGTGGGAGTGTGGGTGTGGTGGTGGGTGGGTGTGGAGTGTGGAGTGTGAGTGTGGGGTGTGGTGTGGGTGTGGTGTGTGGTGTGGAGTGTGTGTGGGGGAGGTGTGTGGGTGTGTGGTGTGTGGTGTGGGGTGTGTGTGTGTGAGTGTGTGGTGGGGTGTGTGGGAGTGTGGAGTGGGGTGTGTGTGTGTGTGTGTGTGTGTGGGGTGTGTGGTGTGGTGTGTGGGAGTGTGTGGGTGGGGGAGGTGGTGGTGGGGGGAGGGGTGTGTGTGTGTGTGTGTGTGTGAGTGTGAGTGTGAGTGAGTGTGTGGTGTGTGTGTGTGGTGTGTGTGGTGTGTGTGTGGTGTGTGTGGTGTGTGTGGTGTGTGTGGTGTGTGTGGTGTGTGTGGTGTGTGGTGTGTGGTGTGGTGGGGAGGTGTGGGGGTGAGTGTGTGGTGTGGAGTGTGTGGTGTGGGTGTGGGGTGGTGGGTGAGTGTGGGTGGGAGTGTGGGAGGTGTGAGTGTGAGTGTGGAGGTGTGGAGTGTGGAGGTGGGTGTGGGAGTGTGGAGTGTGGAGTGTGGTGGGGTGTGGAGTGTGTGGGGGTGGTGTGAGTGTGTGGGGAGTGTGGGTGGAGGGGTGGGGTGTGGAGTGTGTGGGGGGTGTGTGGGTGTGTGTGAGGTGTGTGTGGGGGGGGGTGAGTGTGTGGTGTGTGGGGAGTGTGGGAGGGGGTGAGGGGGTGTGGTGTGGGAGGGGGTGTGTGAGTGTGGGTGTGGGAGGTGGGGTGTGGGGGTGTGGGAGTGTGTGTGAGTGTGGAGGGTGTGAGGTGGGGGGGGGGGGGTGTGAGGTGGAGTGTGGAGGGGGGGTGGGTGGAGTGTGGGGGGAGTGTGGAGGTGTGAGTGTGGTGGGAGGGGAGTGGAGTGTGGGGAGTGTGAAGGTGTGGTGTGGTGTGGTGTGGTGGTGGTGTGGTGTGGTGGGTGTGGGTGTGGTGTGGTGGTGTGGTGTGTGTGGTGTGTGGTGTGGTGTGGTGTGGTGTGGTGTGGTGTGGAGTGTGGAGTGTGGAGTGTGGAGTGTGAGTGTGGTGTGAGTGGTGGTGTGGGGTGAGTGTGAGGTGTGGAGGTGTGAGTGTGGGTGAGTGGTGAGGTGTGAGTGTGGGTGAGTGGGGTGTGAGTGTGAGTGGTGTGGTGTGGTGTGGTGTGTGGTGTGGTGTGGTGTGGTGTGGGTGTGGGGTGTGTGTGTGTGTGGGTGTGGTGTGGTGTGTGGTGTGTGGTGTGTGGTGTGTGTGTGGTGTGGTGTGTGGTGTGGTGTGGTGTGTGGTGTGGTGTGTGGTGTGTGGTGTGTGGTGGTGGTGTGGTGTGGGAGTGGTGGTGGTGTGGTGGTGGTGGTGGTGGTGGTGGTGGTGGTGGTGTGGTGGTGTGGTGGTGGTGGTGTGGGGTGCGTGAGTGCGGTGGAGTGGTGGTGCGTGGTGGTGTGGGGTGTGCGTGGTGGTGGGGGTGGTGGTGGTGGTGGTGGTGGTGGTGGTGGTGTGGTGTGTGGTGTGTGGTGTGGGTGTGTGTGGGGTGTGGTGTGTGGTGTGTGGTGTGTGGTGTGTGGTGTGTGGTGTGTGGTGTGTGGTGTGGTGTGTGGTGTGTGGTGTGTGTGTGTGGGGTGTGGTGTGTGGTGTGTGGTGTGTGGTGTGGTGTGTGGGGGGGGGTGTGGGGGGGGGGGGGGGTGTGGGGTGTGTGGTGTGTGGGTGGTGGGGGTGGTGTGGGTGTGTGGGTGTGGTGGGGGTGTGTGGGGTGTGTGGGGTGTGGGGGGGGGTGTGTGGGAGTGGGTGGGTGTGGTGTGTGGGTGGTGTGGTGTGGTGGTGGGTGTGGTGGTGTGGTGTGGTGGTGTGGTGGTGGTGTGGTGGTGGTGTGGTGGTGTGGTGGTGTGTGGTGGTGTGGTGGGTGGTGGGGGGGTGGTGGGGGGGGGTGTGGGGTGTGAGTGTGGGTGTGGTGTGTGGGGGGTGTGGGGGTGGGTGGGTGTGGTGGTGTGGTGGTGGGGTGTGGTGGTGGGGGTGTGTGGGTGGTGTGGTGTGGGGGGGTGTGGGTGGTGTGTGGTGTGGGTGGGTGTGGGGGGGTGTGGGGGTGTGGGGGGTGGGTGGGGTGGGTGTGGGTGGGTGGTGGTGGGGAGGTGGTGGTGGTGGGGGTGGGTGTGGGTGGTGTGTGGGTGGGTGGTGGGTGTGGTGGGGTGTGGGGTGGGTGTGGGGGGTGGTGGTGTGGTGGTGTGGTGGTGTGGTGGTGGGTGGTGGTGGTGGTGGTGGTGTGGGTGGTGTGTGGTGTGGTGGTGGTGGTGTGGTGGTGGGTGGTGTGGTGGTGTGGTGGGTGGTGGTGTGGTGGTGTGGTGGTGTGGTGGTGTGGTGGTGTGGTGGTGTGGGTGGTGTGGTGGTGTGGTGGTGTGTGGTGGTGGGGGTGGTGGTGTGGGGTGTGGGGGTGGGTGGGGGTGTGGGTGTGTGGTGTGTGGTGTGGTGGGGGTGGGTGGTGTGAGTGGGGTGGGGAGGTGGTGGGGGTGGGGGTGGTGTGGTGTGTGAGTGGTGTGGGGTGTGAGTGGTGTGGTGGTGTGGGTGGTGTGAGTGGTGTGGGGGTGGTGGTGTGAGTGGTGGTGGGTGGTGTGAGTGGTGAGTGGTGTGGGGGGAGTGGGGAGGTGGGGTGTGGAGGGGGGAGGGGTGTGGTGTGGTGGGTGGTGTGGTGTGTGTGAGGTGTGAGTGTGTGGAGTGTGGAGGTGTGGTGGGTGGTGTGGTGTGAGTGTGTGGAGTGTGTGAGTGGGTGTGGGTGTGAGGGGTGGGGGGGTGTGGGGTGGTGTGGTGGTGTGAGTGTGGGGGGTGGTGTGTGAGGTGGGGGTGTGAGGGGGTGAGTGGAGTGTGTGGGGTGGTGTGAGGGGAGTGTGGGAGGTGTGAGGTGTGTGAGGTGTGAGTGGGGGGGAGTGTGAGGGGAGGGGTGTGAGTGTGGGAGGGGTGAGGTGTGGGGAGTGGTGGTGGGGAGGTGTGGAGGGGGTGGGGTGGGAGGGGGTGTGAGTGTGTGGAGGTGGGGAGGGGGTGGGGGGAGGGGGAGGTGAGGTGTGGGAGGGGTGTGGAGTGTGTGGGGGGGGGGTGGGGGTGTGTGGTGTGGGGTGGGGGTGTGGTGTGGGGGGTGTGGGGGGTGTGTGGGTGTGGGGTGTGGGGTGTGGTGTGTGGTGTGTGGTGTGGTGTGTGGTGTGTGGTGGGGGTGGGAGGGGGAGTGGTGGTGGGAGGTGGGGGAGGTGGGGAGTGGGGGGTGTGGGAGTGGTGAGTGGGGAGGTGTGGTGGGGAGTGGGAGGTGGTGAGGGGAGGGTGAGGTGGGGAGTGGTGGAGGGTGAGTGGTGAGTGGTGGAGTGGGAGGTGGGTGAGTGGGAGGTGGTGGAGGGGTGTGGGGTGGGGGTGTGGGTGGGGGTGTGGGGGGGGGATGTGTGGGTGTGTGGTGAGGTGGGGGGGGGGGGGGTGGGGTGTGGTGTGGGGGTGTGTGGGTGTGGGGGTGGGGGTGTGTGGGTGTGTGGGTGGGGTGTGGGGGGTGGGGGGTGTGGGGGGTGTGGGGGGGGGGTGGGAGGTGGGGGGGGGGGGGGTGGGTGTGGGTGTGGTGTGGTGTGTGGTGTGGGGGGGGGGGTGTGGGGGGGGGTGTGTGGTGTGTGGGGGGTGTGTGGGGGGGAGTGTGGTGGGGGTGTGGTGGGGTGGTGGGTGGTGGTGTGGGGTGTGGGGGGTGTGGTGTGGGTGGTGGTGTGGTGGTGGTGGGGTGGTGTGGGGGTGGGTGTGGTGGTGTGGTGTGTGGGGGTGTGGTGGTGTGGTGGTGTGGTGGTGGTGGGGTGTGTGGTGGTGTGGGGGTGTGGGGGGTGTGGGGGTGTGGGGTGTGTGGGGTGGGTGGTGGGTGTGGGGGGTGGGGTGTGTGGGTGGTGGGTGGTGGGGTGTGGGGGTGGGGGGGGGGGGGGGGGGGGTGGGGTGTGGGTGGGTGGGGGGGGGGGTGTGGTGGGGGGGGTGGTGTGGGGGAGGTGGGTGGGGGGGTGGTGGTGTGGTGGTGTGGTGGTGGGGGTGGGTGGTGGGTGTGGGGGGGGGGGGGGGGGGGGGGGGGGGGTGGGGTGGTGAGGGGGTGTGTGAGTGGGAGGTGGGTGGGGGGTGGTGGTGGTGGGGTGGTGGTGGGTGTGTGGTGGTGGTGGGGGGGGGGGGGGGGGGGGGTGTGGGGGGGGGGGGGGTGTGGGTGGGGGGGGGTGGGGGGGGTGGGGGTGTGGTGTGGGGTGTGGGGGTGTGGTGTGGGGGGGGGGGGGTGTGGGGGGGTGTGGGTGGGGTGTGGTGTGGAGGTGGGGGGGTGGAGTGTGTGAGTGTGGGGAGTGTGGGGAGTGTGTGGGGGGGGGGGTGGAGTGTGGGGTGTGGGGTGGAGTGTGGGGGGGGGGGGGGAGGGGGGGGGGGGTGTGAGGGTGTGAGGTGTGGGAGGTGGGTGGAGTGGTGGTGGGAGTGGTGGTGGTGGTGGTGGTGGTGGTGGTGGTGGTGGTGGTGGTGGTGGTGGTGTGTGTGGTGGTGGTGGGTGGTGGTGGTGGTGGAGTGTGGGGGGAGGGTGAGGGGTGTGGGGTGTGGTGTGGGGGTGGTGGGGTGTGGGGGTGTGGGTGGGTGGTGGTGGTGTGAGGTGGTGTGGTGGTGAGTGGTGTGGGTGGTGGTGTGTGGTGTGTGGTGTGGGGTGTGGTGTGGTGGTGGTGTGTGGTGTGGTGTGTGGTGTGGTGTGTGGGTGGTGGTGTGGTTGGTGTGTGGTGTGGTGTGGTGTGTGTGTGGTGTGTGGTGGGGTGTGTGTGTGTGGTGGGTGTGGTGTGTGGGTGTGGTGTGTGGGTGGTGGGTGTGGTGTGGGGTGTGTGTGTGGTGTGGTGTGTGGGTGTGGGTGTGGTGGGTGGTGTGGTGGGGTGTGGTGGGGGGGTGGGGGGGGTGTGGGTGGTGGGTGTGGTGGTGTGGGTGGTGGTGGTGGGTGGTGGGGTGGGTGGTGGGGTGGGTGGGTGGGTGGTGGGTGGTGTGGGGTGTGTGGTGGTGGTGGGGGGTGGTGGGTGGGTGTGGGGTGGTGTGGTGGGGTGGGTGGTGTGGGTGGTGGTGTGGTGGTGTGGTGTGGTGGTGGGGTGGGTGTGGGTGGGGGGGTGGTGTGGTGGTGTGGTGGTGGGTGGTGGGTGGTGTGGGGTGGTGTGTGGTGGGTGGTGGGTGGTGTGGGGGGGTGGTGGGGGGTGTGGATGTGGGGTGGGGGGGTGTGGGTGGGGGGGGGGTGTGGGGAGGTGTGGGGGGGTGTGGGGTGTGGGGGTGTGGGGGAGGTGGGGTGTGAGTGGTGGGGGTGAGGTGGTGTGGGGGGAGGGGTGAGTGGTGAGTGGGGGTGGGAGGGTGGAGGGGGGAGGTGGGGAGTGGTGAGGGTGGGGAGTGGGAGTGGTGGAGGGTGGTGGTGGGAGGTGAGGGGGTGTGGGTGGGTGTGGGTGTGGGGTGGTGTGGGGAGTGTGGGAGGGGAGGGAGGGGGTGGAGTGTGGTGTGTGTGGGGAGGGGGGAGTGGGTGTGGGGTGGAGGTGGGAGGGTGTGGGGGGGAGTGGGTGAGGTGTGGGAGTGTGGGTGTGGGGGGTGTGGTGTGTGAGGTGTGGGGGGTGAGGGTGTGAGTGTGGGTGGGAGTGGGGAGGGGGTGGTGTGTGGGAGGTGTGTGGTGTGTGGTGTGTGGTGTGTGGTGTGTGTGTGGTGTGGTGTGTGGTGTGTGCTGTGCGGTGTGTGGTGTGGTGTGGTGTGTGGTGTGTGGTGTGTGGTGTGTGGTGTGTGGTGTGTGAGTGTGAGTGTGAGGTGTGAGTGTGTGAGTGTGGTGGGTGTGTGGTGTGGGGTGGGGAGGTGTGTGAGGGTGTGTGGTGTGGAGGTGTGTGGGAGGTGTGAGGTGTGTGGGTGTGAGGTGGTGAGTGTGTGAGTGGGTGAGGTGTGTGGTGTGTGGTGTGTGGTGTGTGGTGTGTGGGAGTGTGTGGGTGGTGGGTGGTGTGTGGTGTGTGGTGTGTGGTGTGTGAGTGTGGGTGTGAGTGTGTGGGGTGGTGGGTGGAGTGTGGAGTGTGTGAGTGTGTGGTGTGAGTGTGGGTGTGGGAGTGTGTGTGAGTGTGTGGGGGTGTGGGTGGTGGTGTGTGGGTGTGGAGTGTGTGGGGTGTGTGAGTGTGAGGTGTGTGAGTGTGTGGGAGTGTGTGGGGAGGTGGTGTGGTGGTGGGGAGTGTGAGTGTGGGGTGGGGGGGAGTGTGGAGGTGGTGAGTGTGAGTGGTGGGTGTGGGGTGGTGAGTGGGTGGTGGTGTGTGGGGAGGTGTGGAGTGTGGTGTGTGAGGTGTGTGGGAGTGTGTGAGTGTGAGTGGAGGGGGAGTGTGGGTGTGGGAGTGTGGAGGTGGGTGAGTGGTGAGTGGGGTGGGGTGAGTGTGGTGGGTGTGTGGAGGTGTGGTGGTGGGGAGGTGGTGTGGAGTGTGTGGTGTGTGGTGTGTGTGTGTGGTGTGTGGTGTGTGGTGTGTGGTGGGGGGTGTGTGGGAGGGGAGTGTGGAGGTGTGTGGTGTGTGGTGTGTGTGGAGTGTGTGGGTGTGGTGTGTGTGTGTGTGTGTGTGGGAGGTGTGAGTGTGTGGTGTGAGTGTGTGGTGTGTGTGGTGTGTGGTGTGTGTGTGTGTGTGTGTGTGTGTGTGTGTGGGTGTGTGGGTGTGTGTGAGTGTGTGGTGAGGTGGTGTGGGGGTGTGAGGTGGGTGGGGTGTGAGTGGGGTGTGAGTGTGGTGTGGAGTGTGGTGTGGGTGTGGGGTGTGAGTGTGTGGAGTGTGGTGAGTGTGGGTGTGTGGGGAGGGTGTGGAGTGTGGTGTGAGGTGGGGGTGTGAGTGTGTGGGGTGTGTGGTGTGTGGGGTGTGTGTGGTGTGGTGTGAGTGTGTGGTGGGAGTGGGTGGAGGTGTGGTGGAGGTGTGAGTGTGTGGAGGTGGGGGGGTGTGTGGGGAGGTGTGGGAGGTGTGGGAGTGGTGTGTGGGAGTGTGGTGGGGGTGTGAGGGGTGTGAGGTGGGTGAGGGTGTGAGTGTGGTGGTGTGGGGGTGGGGGAGGTGGGTGAGGGTGGGAGTGTGGGGTGAGTGGGTGTGGAGGTGTGGGGGGGGGAGGTGTGTGAGGGTGTGGAGTGTGGGTGTGAGTGTGTGGAGGTGTGTGTGGTGTGTGTGGTGTGTGTGTGGGTGTGGTGTGTGGTGTGTGTGGGTGTGTGGTGTGTGGTGTGTGGTGTGTGTGTGTGTGTGTGTGGGGGTGGTGTGGGGAGTGTGAGTGTGAGGTGGAGTGGGGGAGGTGGGAGGTGTGGGTGTGGAGGTGTGGAGGTGTGTGGGTGTGAGGTGTGAGTGTGGGGAGTGTGGTGTGGTGGGGAGTGGGAGTGTGGAGGGGGGGGGGAGTGTGGGTGTGTGAGGTGGTGTGTGAGGTGTGAGGTGTGGAGGGGTGTGTGAGTGTGGGTGAGGTGTGGGTGTGGAGGTGTGGAGGTGGGGGAGGGGAGGGGAGTGTGGGGTGTGGGGGAGTGTGTGGGGGAGGGAGTGTGGGGGAGGGGAGGTGTGAGGGGAGTGTGGGAGGTGGAGTGGAGTGTGAGGTGTGAGTGTGGGAGGGGGAGGTGTGAGGGGGAGGGGAGTGTGGGGGAGGGGAGTGTGAGTGTGGGGGAGGGGGTGGGTGTGGTGTGTGGGGGGGGGGGGGGTGTGGGGGGGGGGGGGGTGGGGTGTGGGGTGGGTGTGGGGGTGAGGGGTGGTGAGTGGTGGGAGTGGAGGTGGGAGTGGGAGGGTGAGTGGTGAGGTGGGGGGTGGAGTGGTGAGTGGTGAGTGGTGGGGGGAGGTGGGTGTGGGAGTGGTGAGTGGTGAGGTGGTGGTGGTGGAGTGGTGGAGTGGTGGTGGTGGTGGTGTGGTGGTGGGTGGGGTGTGTGGTGGTGGTGGTGGTGGTGGTGTGTGCGGTGCGTGGTGGTGTGCGTGTGTGGGTGGTGCGGTGCGTGGTTGCGTGGTGGTGTGGTGTGTGGGTGCGTGGTGCGTGTGCGTGTGGGTGTGTGGTGTGTGGTGTGTGGGTGCGTGCGTGCGTGCGTGTGTTGTAACGGGTTTCGGTGGTGGCAAGTGAAGCTTGCTCAACGAAATTCAGCACAAATTTAAGACTCGTTTGAAATATATTTATTAGTTGTACTTATAAGTTACGGTAGTTTATATTATTTCAAAGTCAACTCCTGGGCGGTAAACGGATAACGGGTTCTTCGTCACAGGGTTGCAGCGGATTAAACGATTCGGGCGCCCAAAGATTATCTACTGTCCAGGCGGTCTTTGGGTCCAGTCCTGAACTTGGGCGGTTTCCAAACGGCTACTCGGGTTACCCAGTGGAGGATAAATTCAGGGTTGTATCCTCACGGTCGAAGATGTTCCTAAAACTTAATTAATACGGAAGGAAGGCGGATACGGTGGACAAAGGTCACAGGTCCCCTTGACAAACAAAATTCCTTCACCAATGATGGATGAAAATGAATGATTCTTAATAAATGTTAACTCCGTGAATTTATTTAAATTTCACTAATTACGGAGCTAGTCTTTATTAAGTTTAATTTAATTAACCAATTATTAAACTACTCTTTATCTCATCGATTGAAAATAATGCAATTTTTCGCTACGTCTTCAATAAGAATGTAGGAAAAGATAAAGATTTTTGTGAAAGCACTAACCTATATAGACTACGACATTTAAAAGTGGGGAACGGATGGAAATTCCATAATTTTAACGATGGGGCGGCAGCGTAACAATTCGTTTTAATTAATATTAAATCAATCACTGAGCTAATATTTATTTCAACGGACTAAAACTATTATTTGTAAAATCACAAAGCGATTGATATAAAATTCGGCCAATTTCTATTAATAAAAATACTTATACTATCTAACGGTTTAATTAATAATTAGTAACACTTCTATCAAATCAAAATCATGCAATTCCAGAAGCTGATTACTGTTTGACACATCTGTCGGTGTTCGCATTATTTAAAATACATAAAATTTTACACAATGGTAAAAGATTACATTCCTTTCATTGTAGTTGAAATTTATAGAAAGTATTTGAGATTTAACTTTACTCATTTATATCAAAACTATTATTTAACAATGCAATTTTTACTAAGTTAACTAATTTACGAGGACGGTGTTAATTATTATTTGTTTATATATTATTAACGGTTGTTTATAGTACTTGATACATTTTAATTTTGAAAGAAAGAAAAATTTCTATTTCCAATTAATGGCCATCTTTAAATTTCTTCTTATCCATATTCAACGGTTCCTAATTAATTATTTTACGGACTTAATTATTGTTTGATATTAGTGAAGTAAAACGAAAAAAAACTAATCTTCCCATCGTACCTTACACCAAACAGAATAAGGGCTACAGATACATACTGGTAGCGGTCTAGGACACTTAGGCGCGGCCACTAAGGCGCGGCCGTTTAGGCGCGGCCACTTCGGCGCGGGCCACTTCGGCGCAGGGACACTAAGGCGCGGGTCCAGTTAGACACAAGACTCTTAGGCGCAAGACTCGTCGGCGCGGGGCCATTAAGGCGCGAGACCAGTAAGGCGCAGATCCACAAGTATTGAATATGGTATTAAACCTGTCATTGTACATAATCCTAGTAACGATTTTTAAATTACTGTTTAAGTATAACCAGCTTTTCTATTTAAATATTTCTACAAACAATTGTTAACAAAACGTTTGTTACTTAACGGTTCGTGATTAACTGATTAGAATCTTTGGTAAAAATATTAATGGTACTAAATGGGAAATTTAATTTCTATAATACATTATTGTTTGTTACATAGGTAGGTTAATTTACATTGATCCTTTTTTCGATAGAATTTAAAAAAAGTAACCATTAACGATGAATGAACATTATAAATAATTAATTGAAGTTTTTTATGAATATACATTTCATACATTGTCAAAAGAGAGAAAAATTTGTTTCAGTGCAATTACCGAAATTAATATTAATTGTATCACCTGATGAAGAGATAAATTTCGAAACGTCGCGTCGGTCGTTGTAATAAACTTGTTAATGTTGTAATGAAATGTTTCATAAAAGTATCATGCTGTTTTAAAAGTTTTCCTTCAAAAATAAATAATTCTAAATAAATAATTCTAAATAATTAGTTCAATAACAAAAAAGTTTATTTTTTATCTACATTCGTACATAGTAATTTTGCAAATTAATAATAATATATTACATATTAGTAGCAATCATGCATTCATTTCGTAATTATGTGAAATACCACGAAGGAAATTAATAATATTTCTGTTGTCATAATTTTCGACAATGCTTTCTATGCGCCTATCCGCTTCAACATATTTTCTTTTTTTGGGAGGAGGGTCTCTTCCGGCAATCAACTGCTCCAAATACACATCTCTTCCAGACTGTATTGTTTTTAGGGCGTCAATAAATTTCCAAATCGTGGTCATTGATAGCTCGGTGCTGAGACGACGATGTGCTGCTTCGGCATGATTATTTGTTCTGTCGACATCATTTAGGACACGATCATATACACTCCACACTTCTGGAGGAAATATGGCAGGTCGTCTTCCATTACCTCGACGATTTGGACGTCCTATGTATGAATCTTCAAACCATTGTAAGATCGGTTGTAATTCAAGTGGTAACACATTAGCCAATTCATCAATAGCTGTATCTAGGTCAGCGATAGGTAGGAACGCTAAAGACGTTATCATACGTGCTTCTATAGCAAAATTTGCGTCATTATTGTAGCGGTCCATTAAGTGCAAATCCCCCAAATGCTTCCTCAAATTTTTTGTGAGAAAAAAAAAACACCCTAGAATATATGCATTTGGTAAACCACCTTTGAATGCGTTTATTGCAGCTAGCTCATAGTCGCAAGAAATTTTAGAGGGATTTAGGTTTGGCTCTATCTCCTTGATTAAATTAATCATCTGTGAATATGTTGTTCCCTGTTTATTCGGCAATAAAGCATATAGTACCGGATGCACTCCACCAAATTTTTTGGCTAATATGACATATATTTGATAAAACAACTGAGGAGCTGTTGCAAATGTTCCGTCGATAAACCAATGGTTGGATTCCCGTAAGACCTAAAAATACGAAAAAATTAATTTTTTTTAGAAATTAATTGAAAGGAAATTTGAGTAATAGGAGATAAGATTCATGCGATAATATAATTGGTTGTAGTTTTATTTAGAAAGAATTTTTCTTGAATACAGCATTTTTTTAATAACTTTGTTCAATGTTTAACGTTTTCGATCAGCGTAGAATCTTCATGAGAACTAATATATGTTTTTCTATTATTTGTTCCAGTTAATGAAAAATGGCAACATGTAAGTGTATATGCGAACACCTTCTTAAAAAGTTTTCATTGACTAAAACAAATAATAAGTATGTTTTTTTATTATTTGTTTGAGTTAATGAAATTAGTTATGAACAATGAGAACAGTAACGTAATATGTAGCCGGATTTAAATGCGACGAAACTGATGATATAATTATGAATTATGGACACTTCTAAAGAATGGGAACATTTACATTTCATTTTACATTTATATTTTTTACATTTTCGTAAACATTTTTTTATTTTACAGTAAATGAAAAAATCCAGAAATATTTATGGTTCCTCTTAATTCTAAAATTACTCCAGAACATTGATGTTTCATGCTTTTCTCAATTGATAAACTACTGACATTTATTTATTGGTTTTATTCCGTAAAACAGTAATCATTAACAATTAATCATATGTAGTCAACATGTTACAATATTAAAATTGAAATATTTGGTTTAATCTTTAGGGTGTTTACTGACGTCAGATAAAAATTAAAAAAAATTAATCAATGATATTCACAACAATATTACCGATAAACCTACTAACCTGGTGTACGTTCTTTTCTCTTCCAAAGATTAAGATACGGTTTGGAACCAGTCCGCTATCGGCAGGTAAAAAGTTTTCAGTCCTCCCGTTTACTTCAATATTTCTATATTTTTGTGGAATTATCAAATTCTCTACTGTTAGTGGCAGAGGGGGCGCTGCATTAAGTTGGTTCCTTTTGCGGCGAACCAATTTTTTTAAAGCCCTGTCGTTAGGTAGAATTGCTTGAGCCGCCCGAGATAAGTCGTTTTGAGTAATAGAGTTATTGATAATTTGAGATGTGGTCTCCATTGTCTCTGCAGCACGGGATTTCATGGTTCCTTTGATCATTTGAACTTCCACATTTGCAGCACTGCTATCGTGGCAATGATAGTGCATTTCTTTAATTATCACACCATTCAAAGTATGAATGCGCACTTTGCAACCACTACTTTTTGTTCACATCGCCAAAATTTGATTGTACCGCAAGAACTGTCACGATCGAAAACATAACAATGGCCCATACTATTAAATTTGGTCGTTATTCGAAATAACTTCCATTTTAGTAAATATACTATTTCACTTTACACGTTCAAAATTAACAGAACTGAAGTACAATATTAACATCACCCACCACTCTACCCCTACCATTTAAGAAATACCTATGTAACAAATAATAATGTATTATAGAAGTTAAATTTCCTATTTAGTACCATTAATATTTTTACCAAAGATTATAATCAGCTAATCACGAACCGGTAATTAACAAAGGGGGTGTAAACTCCACGTTTTGTTAACAATTGTTTGTAGAAATATTTAAATACAAAAGCTGGTTATATTTAAACAGTAATTTAAAAATCGTTACTAGGATTATGTACAATGACAGGCTTAATACTATATTCAATACTTAAAGGATTTCAGCATAAATCAAATTTTAAGTGCCTATTCACTAAGTAAAGAAAACAAATGAATCTTTATTGTGTCCGGAGGGGATTCCCTTAATGTCTTAAACAAATGACATTGTCAAACTGTATTAGTTTATTCATACTGTATTACTGTGTTGTGATAAGGTTAAATAAAATTCCACCTAATAAATTATCAAAGTTTGACAATTATTACAATTGGAGTAAATTGGAGAAAAAATTAACAACCGACGGGGAAAATGTTTTTTGTCAAGCTTGTTCGAAAACTGTAACTTGGTCTTATTTTAATTTAATTGCTTTTAATTACTTGTATATGTATTATTTCAGATTAATTAAACTAAAAAGTACCACGTAAAACAACACTTGGATAGTGGTTTACATTCAAAAAACATGAAACAAACAATGAAACAACCATTTAGAAGCTCGAATATACTTTTGTTTCTAATTATTAGAAATTATGGTTTATTTTTTCAATTCGAACAAAGGTAAAAAGAAGAATTTTATTAAATTTGAGAAGAACAGGTGTATAATAATAATTTAATTAGGTAAAATCAGAGAAGCGTATTTGAAAGCTTACTCACTTTTGTCTGCAATGTATGTCATAAAACTGATACAATCTCCATGGGAGAAAAAGTCAGACTGGACGTTAATTTATAAGCCGTATGTGGTGCGGTTGCTATTGGAATTATCCATACTGAAATAATTACACTATTGTGGATCTGCGCCTTACTGGTCTCGCGCCTTAATGGCCCCGCGCCGACGAGTCTTTCGCCTAAGAGTCTTGCGTCTAACTGGACCCGCGCCTTAGTGTCCCTGCGCCGAAGTGGCCCGCGCCGAAGTGGCCGCGCCTAAACGGCCGCGCCTTAGTGGCCGCGCCTAAGTGTCCGGCTCCCATACTGGTAGTTATCGACTGTTTCTCTAAATACCTATGAACGGAAGGTTTGAAGATGAAGATGGGTGCAGACGTTACGAACGCTATGCAAACCATTTTAAAATCAAGACTGTCATTAAAAAAGAAAAACTATGCATATTACATGATGTTTTAGTGC
Source organism: Vesta saturnalis (assembly GCA_036346205.1). NCBI lineage: Eukaryota > Metazoa > Arthropoda > Insecta > Coleoptera > Lampyridae > Vesta > Vesta saturnalis. Next base: position 29,246 of record JARFJB010000914.1, read on the forward strand.
GAGCACCAAAGAGGGGTACTGAACCAATCCAGACCCCCCTCGAAGAGTCCAAGGTGAAAAGCTAAAAATAGAAGTTGCAAGGTAATCATTCTTAGAAATCTAAAAGTTTTTGAGTAGATTACCAGTTTTGAAAGGATGCATGTTTATAATAAAAAGGCTTCTCCGGGATTGCATGATTCAGTAAACTTTTTATTGCTAGAAATGGTGAAAGTAATAAGAATGATAAGAAGAGAATAAGAATTATTAGGTATTGATGAGAGAAAGAAAAGACTCGAGGTGTTAATCAAGGAAATAAAAAAATTGAGGGTTGATTTAGAGCTGTATGAGCTAAAAAAGAAAATGATGCAACTTCGAGTGAATGTGGCATGAAAAGTATGAAATGAAGGTGCATTGTAATTTGTATGAAAGACGCTTTAGTAAATAAGTAATTACAGTAGTGCATGTTATATTGCATAAGGAAAAGGCACTTCAACAGTATTCATTTGAAAAAAATAAATAAAGTGTGTGTAGGCATAGAAGGAGAAAAAGTAAAAATTACAAGTGAAAAGACAATTTAAAATAAGTTTCCATATGGTTTAATTGAATTTTCATATTAAACGAGTTACTTATCATGATTTATTAAATTATACAAATTATGTAAGAAGAAATGGCATTGTAAAATTATCACATAAAACTTATATTACAAAGAAAAGGTGAAAAACATCGTAGGTATGTAGAAGTAAGCAATTTTATGTATGTGTGTGTGAAATGTTTAAAGATAAATAAATATACTCTTTTTATCATAGCAGTTTAATCGTTAGGTCAAAAATTCTGAATTTTTGTATATAGACTAAACAAATAACAGCGCAAAAGATAGCAGTTCAAATTTTTCGCAAAACTAAAAAAAAATTTGAGAAAAATTATACTTATTAATAAAATTGTCGTTTATGTAAACGATGTTAATTGCTTAATAAATCACAACTCGATAATCCTTTACCCAAAAATTCTGAATTTTTGTATATAGACTAAACAAATAGCGCAAAAGATAGAAGGTCCAAAATTTTCTCAAAACTAAAAAAAGTAAAAAAAAAATATATATTTTCTCATTGACAGTTATGTGTAAGTATACGGTTTTAATCGCTTAACAGATCACAACTCGATAATCCTTTACCCAAAAATTCTGAATTTTTGTATATAGACTAAACAAATAGCAGCACAATAGATAGAAGTTCCAAAATTTTCTCAAAACTAAAAAAAGTTAAAAAAAACTATATTTTTTCTCAATGACAGTTATGTGTAAGTATACGGTTTTAATCGCTTAATAAATTACAACTCGATAATCCTTTACCCAAAAATTCTGAATTTTTGTGTATAGACTAAACAAATAACAGCGCAATAGATAGCAGTTCCAAAACTAAAAAAAAAATGTGGAAAAACTTTAAGGTCTTCTTTTACTATTAGGATATAAACGTACATTTTTAATTTTTCCCAAATAAAGTGAGCATCAATATGAAATTTGATACAGTAAAACAATAGTTTAACAAATTTGGAAACTATTTGTAATACAGTTTTTTTCTAAAATAGATTCTAACGATTTTTCATGAAATAAAGTAATAATAATTCTCACAATGCATCTTTAGACATCTTACATATATATATATATATATATATATATATATATATATATATATATATACATATATACACAATTACAACTCATGTTAAATGAATTGTACTCGTAATGAGTAAAAAGCATGCAATTGCAAAATGCACCCATATAGTATTATCAGTATGATTTGTAATCCTAAGATAATGTTATTCACCTTTTTCTAGCCAACTCACTGCATAAACGTTGCAATTTTTTTCGCTATACTAAAATTGAATTTATCTTAATTAATAAAATAAGGACATTTCTATTAAACCACATAAATCGAAACCTTTTATTAGTATAGGTACTGCATATAAAACAGAAAAAACACTTTGTCACAAAAAAAAAATTAAGTATCCTTAACAATGTTACGTTTAATAGTATCAAATAAAACCATATCAAATTATTTTCTTGTAAATTCAACAACTGCTGATATCACTAAACAGAACCAATTATCAATTTTACGTTTCAGGTGTGAATACTTTATTTCATAAAATAAAATCATTAGTTTTTAGTGTTTAGAAAATTTTGGAACTGCTATCTTTTGCGCTGTTATTTGTTTAGTCTATATACAAAAATTCAGAATTTTTGGGTAAAGGACTATCGAGTTATGATTATTAAGCAATTAACAACGCTTACATACATATAATTGTCACTGATGTAAAATTTTTTTTCACATTTTTTTTGTTTTGAGAAAATTTGAAACTTCACACACACACACACACATACACACACACGCACGCACGCACACACACACACACACACACACACACACACACACAATTACGGTTAGGGAAAATTATTAAAGAAAAAAAAACTTACGTGGTATATATTTATATAGAATATAAAAAAATAAAAAATGTTAAAGTTAAAATTGTAATTAAAATTTAAGATGTGATCTGAAACAAAAAATCAGTTAAATTAAAAAAATTATAATTATGTATAGAAATACATCGGTCTAGGACATTAGGGCGCCGCCGATAGGACGCGACCGAAAGGGCGCGACCGTCAGGGCGCGAGGACAGTTGGGGGCGGGACAAATGGGCGCGAGTACATAAGGGCGCGAGGACATAAGGGCGCGAGGACAGTCGGACGCGGGGCATAGTATACAACACCAACAAAACTTCTAGATTTTCAGTTGTTCAGACACAAACTGTAAGTGTCCTGGACGGTAAACGCCTAAATATAAAACTAAAAATTCTTAATTTATAAATCGTTCTATAATATTAATGAGTTTTCACACTATAAATTTAACAGTAATGGCATTACTTAATGTACTCTACTTACACAATCAGTTCTACGAAATCATATTGATAATGTAAATTTTAGAGTTTTAATAGCCTTGATGGCAGTTATTATTATGTCATGACGTGTGTAAAACCTTTCAAGTTAACCATCAATAAATTATTATTACTATTGTTAGAATTAGATGAACGGGAGAGTTTTAAAACGGATTATTTTTCTATAATTTCACAAACTAAACATTTTGGAACACCTTTCAACAAGCAACCTTATAATCTACTCTCCAAACCATTCGTTTCAATCAAATAACAATAGTTTTAAAATCTGTTAAATTAGCAACAATTAAATTAGCAACTTTTAGAGGAAACTATGGCAAATGATTAGAGTTTCATGATGCGAAATTTCCGATATTCAAAAATCATCTGTTGAGGGCAATGCCGCACGAATTATTGAATCTATAGAGGTATGCGCAGATAATTATCAAATTGCATGGAAAACTATAACAACGATATGAAAATAAAAGATTAATTGTTCACAGTTTGTTAAGTGGTATGTTTGATATTAAAAAATTCACAGAATCATATTTTGATTAACGAAATTAATACGATACTACTACTCTTGTTTATATAACATTCTACTAAGAATTTGAGAACTATCAGGGTATTATTAGGACGACCTTGCAATGCATGGGATGATATTATTTATTTGATTACTTCAAATTAGATATTACTTTACGTGTATGGGAATTTTAAAATATAGTAATACATTTCCAACAATGAAAGAAATGAATCACTTTCTAGATAACAAATGTAAATTATTAAAAACCTTCGTTCCAATAGTAAGTTCAAAAACAACTGTGAAGCAATTTAATTCAAATAAAGGTAAAGAAATATATTTGCAACAATGCCATTTTAAAATATTCGGAATTTTTAAACCAGCGCTATGTTAGAAGTGTAGAAAAAAGAGGATTATGTCTTAATTGTTTATTTAGAAATCACACGATACGTGACTGCAAAGTAACCTCTTGTAGGAATTGCACCGAAAGGCACAACACTCTTTTACATATTACTAATGTTTCTAACAATGACAAGTTACTTGCTCAATTCTTTGTTAAGAACGAAATTGCAATTATAATGCATTCTTTTCCAAATGAATAATTGGTAACAATAAGATACACAAAAGGACCCATTTAGTACGCAATGCCTTGTAGCTTAAGGTTACATTTCTATTCTTCAGAAATAGTTACTTGATGAGTAAACTAACAACAAAGGGTTTTAAATACTTCGGTTTCACTTGTCTTTAAGTGTTATAAGCGAGAATTTGTAATAAATTGTTATTGTCGCTGTGAAAAATGGAAGTGTTTTCTCAAAAAGGAAAAAAGAAGTGTTATAGTGACGGATACTGTTATGTGTTTGACAAACTTAGTGCCTGCGAAACAAAAATGTTTTGGCGATGTGAACTAAAAAACAATGGGTGTAAAAGTCGTATCCATACATAGGATGGTGTTATTATAAAGCAGATGCATAATCATTCCCACGACAGTAATGCAGGTAAAGTAGAGGCAGACGTGGTTCGTGGTCAAATGAAAATTCGCGCTGGCGAAACAATGGAACAAACGTCCCAAATCATTAATATATGCCTCGATGGCGCAAATTTGTCACAGGCGGCGCAAGCAATTTTGCCTAAACATTCCACTTTAAAAAAAATGATTCGCAGGAAGAGGAATAAGGTGAATGCTGCGCCTGCAGCTCCTTTACGCGTAGAAGATTTGATGATTCCCGAAGAATTTAGTACCATTATTGTAAATGGTACGAGGGAAAACTTCTTAATAGCTGATAGCGGCCCACAACCGGATAGAATTTTAATATTCGGTCGGGAAACAAAAGTCCGTGAAGTAAGTAACTTTTTACTTCATATCTTATACAATTTTATATATTTATTGTGCGCGTTTTTTTTCAAATAAAAGTTGTTAGTAATTTAGTTACACACAACTTTTGTTTATTGTTTATTTTTGTACCCGATAAGTAATTAGCGAGATACGGTAATCATGTGACACATTTTTTTAACCATGTCTTCGATAATACTAATTACACAATAAAAGTTATTAAAGGAAAGTTCTTGCAAGTTTTATTATTTACGATTTTTATTTCAACTATGCTTTTATAGAACGCAATTTTCTGTATCACCTTTTCAAGTACGTGTTTCTCAAGACCAAAGAGTATGTATTTGTTATGACTAATTTTACGAACCGTATTTCCCGAATTTTATGGTCAATTATAAATTATGTAGAAAACAGTTATTCAATTAATAGAATTTTTATAGAAATCAAACTAATCCTTTTTTATACAAAATATATTTATCAATCTTAACATAAACGCCCTTAAAAATATTTGCTGAAACTGCGTTAACATTATTTTTTTTTGTTATATAACAGATCTTACTGGAATCACAGCATTGGTTCGTTGACGGGACATTTTCTACAGCACCACCATTATTTTATCAAATTTATGTCATAATGGGCGAACAGTTTGGCGGAGTTCATTCAGTGGTATATGCTCTGTTGCCAAATAAACAAGGTGCCACCTACACAAGAATGATCGATTTAATGAAAAATATTGTACCTGATCTAAATCCCTCTAAAATCTTCTGCGACTTTGAGTTAGCCGCCATCAATGCGTTTAAAGGTGCATTCCCAAATGCTGAAATTTTGGGATGTTTCTTCCATCTCACGAAAAATATGAGGAAACATTTGGGACAACTTCACTTAATGGGGCGATACAATAATGAAGCGGATTTTGCATTACAAACGCGATGATAACGTCATTAGCGTTTGTACCCATTCCGGATTTGGATAATGTAATTGATGAGTCATCGCATACTTTGCCGGTCGAGCTGGAACCGTTGCTCCAATGGTTTGAAGATACATATGTGGGACGCCCAAATCGTCGTGGCAATGGAAGGCGACCGGCAATTTTTAGTCCAGAGATGTGGTCAGTGTATAATCGTGTCCTCACTAACACAGACAGAACTAATAATTATGCGCAAGCGGCGCATAGACCTTTGCAGACCGAACTTTCTATGAATCACCCAACAATTTTGAAGTTGATCGCAAGTTTAAAGACTATTCAGCGTGGTAGAGATGTGTTTTTGGAACAATTAATTGCCGGTTACGAGCCACCGATGAAAAAACGAAAGTATGTGCAAGCAGATACGCGTATAAGAACGGTTGTAGATGACTATCACAATAGGAATATTGTTGAGTTTTTACGTGGCATTTCTCATAATTATGAAATGAGTGCATGATTTTTTATAGGTAATTGTTTTAAGGTTTTTAAATAGTTGCAATAAATTTCATAATATTTTTGAATAAAGCTATTTTGATTATACTGATGATGGTATTATTAAGATGCCTACTTTTTTTATTGTTTTTAGATTCTTAAAATATTTGTATACTCTGTATATTCCGAGTTTCAAGAAAATACCGAAAAATAAGATTTTTTTTTGCTACCAAATGTCATTCTGTCAACGCGCTTATGTTTTTAAGTTGCAAAGTTTTTACGTGGCATTTCTCATAACTATCAAATGAATGCATGCTTTTTTCTAAATTTTTTTAAATCGTTGTACTAAATTTCATAATATTTTTTAATAAGTGATTCATTTCTTTCATTGTTGGAAATTCATTACTATATTTTAAAATTCCATACACGTAAAGTAATATCTAATTTGAAGTAATCAAATAAATAATATCATCCCATGCATTGCAAGGTCGTCCTAATAATACCCTGATAGTTCTCAAATTCTTAGTAGAATGTTATATAAACAAGAGTAGTAGTATCGTATTAATTTCGTTAATCAAAATATGATTCTGTGTGAATTTTTTTAATATCAAACATACCACTTAACAAACTGTGAACAATTAATCTTTTATTTTCATATCGTTGTTATAGTTTTCCATGCAATTTGATAATTATCTGCGCATACCTCTATAGATTCAATAATTCGTGCGGATTGCCCTCAACAGATGATTTTTGAGTATCGGAAATTTCGCATCATGAAACTCTAATCATTTGCCATAGTTTCCTCTAAAAGTTGCTAATTTAATTGTTGCTAATTTAACAGATTTTAAAACTATTGTTATTTGATTGAAACGAATGGTTTCGCGAGTAGATTATCAGGGTGCTTGTTGAAAGGTGTTACAAAATGTTTAGTTTGTGAAATTATAGAAAAATAATCCGTTTTAAAACTCTCCCGTTCGTCTAATTCTAACAATAGTAATAATAATTTATTGATGGTTAACTTGAAAAGTTTTACACACGTCATGACATAATAAGAACTGCCATCAAGGCTATTAAAACTCTAAAATTTACATTATCAATATGATTTCGTAGAACTGATTGTGTAAGTAGAGTACATTAAGTAATGTCATTACTGTTAAATTTATAGTGTGAAAACTCATTAATATTATAGAACGATTTATAAATTAAGAATTTTTAGTTTTACATTTAGGCGTTTACCGTCCAGTACACTTACAGTTTGTGTCTGAACAACTGAAAATCTAGAAGTTTTGTTGGTGTTGTATACTATGCCCCGCGTCCGACTTCCTCGCGCCCTTATGTACTCGCGCCCATTTGTCCCGCGCCCAACTGTCCTCGCGCCCTAACGGTCGCGCCCTATCGGCGGCGCCCTAATGTCCGGCTCCGGAAATACATACCCTCATCAGCCACATAGTCCCTGGTACGTCATCATCATGGAACAATATATAATGTATATGCCTACATATATATCTGCAGACTCCATGAGTCCTGCTAAGGGGTGTTCCATCACCATTAATTAGAACTATATCGTGCTAAAACATAAATACTTAAAACTGAAACATAACAAACATTACTCACATCCGGATATTTTCGATTTATTTCATGAATCACTATTATATCAGAAAAATCAAAAGTTAAAACATAAGTTACATATAATATCCTACATACCCTCCTCCATTCTGTTAAACTGTAAGTTTTTTACAACAGCTATAATGAAAACGTTAACTTTCAATAAAAAACAAAAATTTGCATGAAATTTACTTACCAGTCATTACTTTAATTTAAAAAAAAACCTCTTTACGAAATATATGAACAAGCAGGACTGAACGTATATGGTTGACAATTATCAATTTATATTATAATCAAAGGTGAATAACATTATTACTAAGTGTTATACGAGTATGCTTATGTAAAAGAATGTGAAAAAGATAGAAGAATGAGGTAGCTTTGAGTTTGAAAAAAAAAACGTTTAAACATGAGAAGAGCATCACAAATATGATAAGAAGAGAAAGAAAGAAACAATTATTAAGTATTGATGAGAGAAAGAAAAGACTCAAGGTGTTAATCAAGAAAGTAAAAGCATTGAGGATAGATTTCAAATTATGTACCAAGAAATAACATTATAACCTTATCACATAAAAGTACGTTTAATAGTATCAAATAAAACCATATCGAATTATTTTCTTGTAAATTCAACAACTGCTGATATCACTAAACAGAACCAACTGTCAATTTTACGTATCAGGTGTGAAAGTTACTATTACTTTATTTCATAAAATAAAATCGTTAGTTTTTAGTGTTTTGAGAAATTTTGGAAATGCTATCTTTTGCGCTGTTATTTGTTTAGTCTATATACAAAAATTCAGAATTTTTGACTTAACCATTAAACTGCTATGTAACTTTATAATTATCACATAAGTAAAACTATTACAAAGAAAAGGTGAATAACATTATGAAATGTAATAATAAACAATAAATTGTATGTTTTAAAATAAATATACTCTTTTTATCATAGCAGTTTAATCGTTAGGTCAAAAATTCCGAATTTTTGTATAAGACTAAACAAATAACAGCAAAGATAAGTTAAATAAATTCGGAATTTTAAAATCTACAAATGACACAATTGCATTCATACATTTACAAATCCCGTTTCAAAGTTGTAATGTAAATTGATGACAGATAAAAATAGAATGTTCGCTAAATGCTTAAAATGCTTTCAAAGCAAAATAACTGCGTTCATTATCCTACAATTATTATTAACGCTGCATCGAAAATTAAAAAACAAGTCATGTTTTAAGTGCTGTTTGTTGTTTCAAAATTGAATTGGGTAATTTAAAGAGCATTTCGATACATTAAATGGATAAATTGCATGCATAGGTTTCTTCTGAGCTTACGTAAGTACAAAAAGGTGTGTTTTAAGTGCTTTTTGTTGTTTCAAAATGGAATTGGCTAATTTAAGTGTTATTTTTTCATATTTTGATAAATTTATACATGAAAATGATAAATGGTCACTTATAAAACACAACTGCGTTGGAAAAAAATTTTTTTTTTTTGAGAATTAGGTGCAAATTTTAAATTTTCAGGAGCGCATTTTTCTAGGACTTTACTTTTTTTTTCAGCTCATACAGCTCTAAAACTATCCTCAATTCTTTTACTTTCTTGATTAACACCTCGAGTCTTTTCTTTCTCTCATCAATACTTAATAATTCTTATTTTCTTTCTCTCCTTATCATTCTTATTACTTTCACCATTTCTAGCAATAAAAACTTTAGTGAATCATGCAATCCCGGAGAAGCCTTTTTATTATAAACATTCATCCTTTCAAAACTGCTAACCTACTCAAAAAACTTTTAGATTTCTAACAATGATTACCATGCAACTTCTATTTTTAGCTTTGACCTTGACCAGCTTGAACAATTTATATTTCCCGCCAAAAAATTTTACCCTGAAAATTCTATTCTTAGATTTTCTATTTTATAGCTTTTCACCTTTTTATATTTCTAAGAAATATGACACCACCGTAGGTCAATGACTATTTTTAGACTTCTAAGAATTGTAATATGATGACATAGCAATTTCTATTTTTAGCTTCGACCTTGACAAATTTACCGCCAAAAATGAGGATGGTGACATTGCAATTTCGAGCTCCTAACATTTAAATTTCCCGCCAAAAGTTTGACCTTGAAGAAATCCAAAAGCTTACATTTCTCACCACCAGAGAGCGAGTGACCTTGAACTGGTCCAGTACGAAATCAAGTCTTCACATTGGACTATTTTTTAAATTGTGCTCTGGGTTTCCTACATATCTCTCGCTTGTTTTTTAGTTTGGAAGAAATAGAAACTTATTTTGCGTAGATTTGATTAACAAAATAGCTAAATATATTAGATAAGACATTATGTGCTAATTTATTTATGACCAATGTAAAAAATGTACAATTTTATGTAGGCAATAGACGTTCAAGCTCTGAAGACCAAAATGTACCTTTTTATAGTTAGTTCATCCGAGATTCAACGATTTGCGTGCAAACGTCTAAATAGCGTGAAAAACTATGTTGTAACGATGAATTAGTTTCACTTTAAGAATATAACTTACTTTTTTCAAAAGTCAACCTACGGTAGTAACTTTTGGTTATTTTGATAGTGCTACCATACTCTCCCTAGATTTTCAGGGCCTGCCCTAAGCAAAATAAATGAGCATATAGCTTAAATTTGTCTACATATACAGCACCAATCGCTTTCATAAGTTAAGGTAAAATGTATTCCCTACAAACATGAGTTGTAACATGAAGATTCTTCTTGAAGACATTCATACCATAGATTGCTAAATATTATTATTCTCACAAGGAGAGTTATATAATAAAACTACTACTGATACAATGTTATATATATATATATATATATATATACGTATGTATATATGTATGTAAAGAAGACTTCTGTAAACCTTGAATTTCTTTTCCTATGTACCATTTGTTCGCCTCTCCCTCATTTTCCCTCACTGCTAGTATAGGTGCACTAGCTCATATCTCGTGGTTCAGATGCTCGCCGTAGTCCTAGCTACGTATCAACCTTTTTTCACTTTATGGAAGTTTTCCACTTTTGGTTACGAGGGATTCCATAACTTGACCAAAAAGTTGGTTTGGGTCGTATGCGTCATGAATTATACTTATGTCGGTAAACTTTCTCATGGTTATACCAAAACTATGAGCCATTGTGTTTTTAATAAAAGTTACGTAATGCTATGAGTCATGAGTTTTTATATGACAAGAAATTGGCGCCATTCTCTCATTTCTTATGGTTTCTACAGCAAAATTACAGTATCAACAATGTTAAGCTTTTGTCGGCCATTATAGAAATTTATGGACGTCGATTAGGTCGAAATTGATTATGAAACACAATTTAAACCATAAAACCGTATTTCTATATTGCGCATACATCTTACATGTATTTCAATTAGACGCAGTAAATCAGAACAAATTGGACACGAACAAATATAAATACAGGTACAAACATAAAAACACACGCAAACACAAACAATCAAACCAAAAAAAAAACTGAACATGAGAAAAGATATTCAACGACTAAAGAAAACAACTTAAAGCATCAAAACTGGCAATCAAGTAAAGATCCAACATAAACAAATACACAATACAACGTAAACTCACAAACACGTAAATACACAAACAAAATTGTCTTCGGACATTGCTATTTCAGTATTTCAAGTCATCCTCATGGGCAAAGAATTACACATCCTCAAAAAACCAAACCGTAGAGGTCGTTTTCGTTTTCAACTCTAGTTCAATAGGGCTTGTTCTGATACATTGCCTTTTAAAAACAAACACACAAACAAAATTGTCTTCGGACATTTCTCTTTCAGTATTTCATGTCATCCTCATGGGCAAAGAATTACACATTCTGTTCTGATACATTACCTTTTAAAAATAAAGCTTATACATCTTTTGAAGACGTTTCCAGCATCCACGTATAGTGCACGACTCACGACGTCCAAAAAATCCGTAGAGAGTCATGCACACTAGGTCGATGTTAAAAATATCGATACGTATTATCACTAAAGATAAAACATTGTTTTAACAAAAAAAAATAGAAGGAACTAGCCACATTTCGTTTGGGTAGTCGTAGCTTTTGATGCTTAGCCAAAACCATCTATAAAAACTTTTCTATAGTAACTGGCTCTGTAGGGAGAACCAATCTTTTGTAGATTTATTTGCATCAAACTCGTATCTGAAAAAGATGTTCCACTAGGCAGCTGTTCTACATACGCTACGAAACCAATTCATCTCCGATACAAACTCCACGAATCGATCATCATTAGACTTAATTCCAACAAGGCGATTGACACAGAAGGAGTTCTAGTTATTGTTTTAAAGAAATGTTCTCCCGAACTAGTACTAGTGCTATCTAAGCCTTATTATGATCTCTGTTTTCCTTCATCATGGAACTTAGCAAATGGTCAATGTATTCCTCAAAAAGGCGACAAGACAACATTACCGACCAATTGTCATCACTTCCATTTTGTCGAAAGTAATCGAAAAAACTATTAATCAGCAACTACCTTCTTTCTTTGAATCTGACAAACTCCTTAGTGATCACCAATTTGGTGATAAATAGAGCCGTGATCCTTTTTTATATGACCCTAGTTTGAAATCATACATTTGAACGATCTAGTGAAACAGTTCTAATTGCCTTAAATATCCCAAAAGCAATTAACGAAGTATAGCATAAGTGTTTACTTGCCAAAGTCAGCTGGTTCAGGTTACGCTCATTAATTAAGTTTCCAACTGTATTAATAAAAGAGAAATACGTATCGTAATTGTTTGTTTCTTTTCAGTAGTAGTTGGCATTAACATGGGTGTACCAATAGGGTTAATGGCAGCTTCTACACTTTTTCTAGTATACATAAGCGATCTCATTTCTTTCGCAACTAACCCGATCCATTTATTTGCAGACATACATATTCTTGACGGAGGAAGTAATAATTTAGTTAAACTTAATCCTAACTTAGTATTGCCTTGTGTTCGCAACAAAAGGTTGATCATTTCCTGTTGTAAGTACGAATGGCTCAGGTCTTAAATTTTCAAACTCTATTACTATGCTAGGAATATCTTCAAATCTATCATGGATTGATTATGTTCCAGCTAGTATAATAGTTGCTCGTGGAACAGTGTTATTATGCAGATCTAAGCCGTACTGTACTTCCGCAGCAACACCTGATTGTAAGGCCAAAATTCGACCTCGTCATAGGATATAACTCTAATCTTTGGGATGATACTCGGCATAAGCGTTTAGATTTATAAATGACCCCTCTTTAACTTCTGATTGAAGAATCGTTTCAATAAATTTTTTCTATTGTCGGTAGTATTAAGGGCTATTATGCTACTAAATTACATGTTTTGATACCATCTCGGACTATCTTTGATAGGGTTACTCGGTTCGCTGATTCACATTATCATTATGCAGTACAAATACTTCGACTTGTCGTACCGAACGGACGTTATCCACATTCTTCAAAATTCTGGAATGATCTTCCTAGTTTCTTCCTCTCACTAATAATAATAAAAAAAATGAAAGCAGCCGTTCACTGGCATCGTTAGCAGTTAAAATCTCTTTATGGGCCCTCCTAAGTGTTCCCGCGTACTTTAGCACGTTAGGATAAACTTAACCTGTTCAGGATAACATCTATTAAAAAAATCGAACAAAAAACAAAACAATCAAACGCATCCGATCACTTATAAACTAAACAAACAAACAAAGTAAGCAAGCCAGTCAACAAAAAAAGAACAAGTAACTAGCAAACAAGCAAACTAACCAATAAACAAATATACGAGACGTACAAATATATAAAGGCAAATCACACAAACCATTCTGCTCCAAGAGGCTATATAACCATTATGACGTTTTCCGTTTTTAAATCCTGTCAGTTAGAGGAGAACCCATATTTTCCATATTCAAGATAGTTTACTAATATTTAATTCATTAAAGATCTAGCTATGAATTACTAAAATTAAATTAGATTCCATAGTTTGATTACTCATACGTTTATCAAACTTTTATGTTAATAACAGGTTTATATTTCTGTCTTTGTAAATAACATATTTAATTTTGACAACTTCATTTTTTCGAGCTATCATCATGTACTGCGAACGATAACAGTAATTGTTAACTAAACGTTTAAATTTGTATAAAAGATGAGAAGAAAATACACGATTTAATACTCAAAAGACAAGTGTTTTAATTAAATCAGCCAACATTTGAATAAATCAAGCAAGCAAGAAAACAACAAAACACAAACAAACAACCAAGCAAGTAGACAAACGAACATACCTCCAGAAGTGCACTCTGAACAAACAGTCCAAAATATAGTAAAAAAACTAACCAATACTCAAGCAAAGTACTTCGAAACAAAGGAACAACAAATACACCAAGCAGACAAACACAACAATTCAAATACATAGGAGTCTAAACATGCAACCACGCACACACATGCAAACGTACAAGTGTAAAATACGTAAGATTATGAGTAGATGATTGGAATTTAAAGTGCGATGAGAATTAAAAGGCGTTAACTAGAGAATTGACTTTCGTATTTTTATCTTTCGTGTTTTGTCCGTTCCATACGTTTCGTGCTAAGCGTTTTGTGGACTTTTTGCGTTTTGTGTTTTGTTTCGTATTTCCCGTTTTGCGTTATGCGTTTTGCGTTTTGCGTTTCGCGTTTTGCGTTTTGCGTTTTGCGTTTTGCGTTTTGCGTTTCGCATTTCGGGTTTCGCATTTCGCGTTTCGCGATTCCCGTTTCGCGTTTCGCGTTTTGGGTTTTGTATTCCCGGCTGTTCCAAGATTTCAGTTTCTCTCCTAGGCGGTATCTAATCAGATTGCAATACCAATGTTTAATCCACTAACAAACGTAAGATAACACAATGATCCCATAACCGATGTTCGCTTGGCTCCCTGGTTCCAGCCGTTACGATAAGGCACTATAAATTCACACTTTGAGTTTTAGACCTTAAATATTTAAGACAACTAAACTTCCTCGTTTCTATTATTTCTTAGGTTCGTTAACTACTCATCTAATCGGAAGATTACATGTCAATGAGGTAAAATGTCAAATTGTACGAGAAATTTTCTCTATCGAAAAACTGCACAAAAAAATGTACCATCTCACTATATCTATTAACTCAAGCTCAAACCAGTAAAATCAATTAAACAAAGTTTCAACCACAACTTATGAGTATCAGTAATTAACTCGTTACACCCAATATTATGGTGAAGTTTAAGATAATAAATTTTAAAAGCGAAAGACGTTGTGAAAGACTACAATAAAAAACTCGACATTCTATTGGCTTCACTAACTTACCAAGATTTTCTTACCAACGTTTTCAAAATATTGCAATCCGGTTTTTATTAACACAAAATTATTAATTAATAATATTTAGTTTAACGGGTGCAGCTATTCATCTTTTCCTTAATCCACATACAAGTAACAGAATTACTACAGTTCCTTGACCTAGTTTATTAACCCCGACAAAGCTCATTGACTTACATAGCCTATTAACTCTATAAAAATTCGTTTACTTGAATAGTTTAATGATCATAGGAGTGATTACTAATTCAACTAATGTTTAATAATCCTATAAAATCTTGTTGATCCGGAGAAAGCCTATTAACTCCAAAATAGTATAACGCAAAATTTATGGATCTGTGGTATATTGACCTTCACAGAAAAGCAAACCATGATATGACTAAGACTCAATCGTGACAACACTGCTATCATCAACATCCAATTTTATGACTTAAAAGTTTAACTTTTAGCCGAGATGCGCTTAGCTAAGGTACCAACCACGCTATAGCAGATAAACAAACCACCGGATGTAAGACAGAATGGATAACTATACCACAATAGCACAAACCCTTTTTCCTCAAACCGCTACCTACAACTTATGTTTACCGTTGACTATAATTTCAGTCACAGGTGAAGATTTTCAGCAGCGGCTATCTGTAGCCCCGATTGGAACGCAATGTTGCCAAGTCTATATTAATTTGGATATTGGCGGGTTATTTAAATGAATTTTCCGCTTTAATCTAAATGTTTTTCTTAATGAAAATCTTTTTTATTTCTGGTTAACAAGTATGAAAACTTTAAGTTTTTGATGGAAAGCAAAAAGTAACAAATTTTGTGTGAAATCAGGGCCACATGCAAGGGTCAATTGGGGCCTCCACAAATTAAAATATTTCAAAAAATTGAGTAACAGTGTAACAAAAAATTTTGAATGTCCCCTATCTGTTTTAGAATTTCATTGTTTTTTGTCATAATTTCAAATTGTACTGACTGATTGATATTCTAATTCGTACTCTAAATGCACTAAGCACTTGGCTATTTTATAAATAAGGCCCCCCCACTTGTTTGTGGCCCCAGCTCCCCCACACCCTTGCACCCTGCCCTGTCTATATGAATTCACTAGCGGTAGGTATACTCACAATATATTAAACAGAAATTTTACAAGTAAATCAGGCATAAATGCAAACGGTTTAGAATTAATGTATTTATCAACAATCATCCAACACATATAATTTAATGGAAAAAAAAGAGTTTGTCATAAGAAAAATATATTTTATTTCATAAAAACAAACTATCGTTGTTTTGCACAATTATTTAATCATAAAAAGGTGTAAAGTAAAGTTTCCTTCAACATATTTCATTATCTTATACTTCATATATGTTTTCTATGTTTCTGAAAGCTTATAATTTACTGACTTTTTACCGCAATGCAATGTTGCTTTTACAATACTATGCGTAAAAATGAAGTTACACTTGACGTTCACAAAATTGTAATGTTTTACATTTCAGGAGGCCAAAAAAATTTTTAATTTTATTAAATACATAAATAAAGTTTACCTTGAGATGGATTAGAATCTATAACATCCACTTTGCTAGAGTGGCGCTCCAACCAATTGAGCTATCGAGATACAACCCCCAATCGATGTAAATTTTGTCTTTATGTATGTAGAACTGATGTAAAATCTCAATATAATGAGATTACAGTCAAATTACTTATATAATGGAATGTGAGCCTTAAATATCACCAGGATTCACACATACCAAAGCAACTTGACTAATGTGAAAATTTCTTATAAGAGCGCCACTCTAGCAAAGTGGACGTCGTAGGTTCAAATCCTACTTGAGGTAAACTTTTTATTTATGTATTTAATAAAATTAATAATAATTTTTAATTACATATTTACTTTTGAACTTATGCGTTCATAACAAAAACTTATAATAATTAGAATTATTGTAATCTAATTTTAAATATGGAAACTATTAAACATCAATTTAGAATGTAAAAACTTAAGTACTACTGGTTATATAAACTAAAACTATACACTAGAACTATACTAATCTACATAACAGTAATGAAAGTGCTTGATAAAACAAAACTACCTAGTATTTTAACGAAATAATAACTCAACTAACGTATAAATGAATATAAATGATCATTTTGCGGGTTATCAGACACAAAAAGAGATTGTGATAATGTTTCTTTTATAGTTGCTGCATCTGAAGAGCTTGGTTTAATCAGATTTCTCTTGGTAGGTTTCTTCTTCTTCGTAGAAAAAAAATTTGTTTCTTAATATTTGCATTAGACGGAAGTGATATGCTGTTTGGCAATGGATTATATGTAACTTCATTTTGACTTGACAAAACAGAACCCAATTTATTTAAGCTTTTTAAATGTTTGTAAATATGTTCATACTCTTCTTTTGTATAATTTAAAGAATTTAAATTATTTTGGAGATGAGTCACTTCAAATTGAACTTTTTGTGGCAAATTATGTGCAGGAATTTTGACACATTAGGTTGTAGCTAGACAATTAACCATTTCCTTAGTTATTGTCAATTTCAATATTTTCATCATTTACATTTTCAACTATGTGCATGTTAATAAAATGGATATGCTTACAAATGGTTGCTCTAATTGCATAATCAAGACAAGAACATTCGAAACAATGAATACATATTTTGCAATAGTTACAAATTTAGGAACAACAATTATTGGAAGCAACTTTCTTAACAATATATTTAGTGTTACATTTGTCATCATAAATTTGAAATACATTTTGTTCCATCATTGACCAATTAAAGGTATTTGCAACAGCCGTTCTGTGTCTATTTTTAATCATACCTAAATGTTTGTTACATTTTCCTTTTGTAAGTTTAATAATACGGTCCAAGGTTTTATCTCGTACATATTTTTGTAATGCATAGATAGACTTATCTAGCCGTTTAATTCGTTTCCCTTCTAAGTAAATATATTTTATCACCCTATGCATACTCTCTAAATGCATGTTTGTATTTATCCCACAACCTCTTCGATAACAATATGCCCACTGAGATCTATTATCAAAATAGTGATTTATTAAGTAAATGTACATATTTGAGGTATCTTCTTCTTTCTGTAAAATTGTTAAAAATGCCTGAAATTCTTTTTCAAAAACATCTTCCTCTAAACATGTCTGGGTTTTATAAACCCAGCCTCTTTTTTCAGCATCATGTACTTTTGATAGATTTTGTTGCCAAGCTCTATCAATGTGCCCGGAGCAATATAATCGTTTCTTGGGTGAACCCATAGTAGCAGTCCAAGCATTATAGTAAACATCTGTTATGTCAGACATAAAGATATCACAACAATCATATTCATTTTCAACCTCATTTTCAATAGCATTTTTAATGTATGAAAAAAATACCTCATATATGTATGTATCCTTTCGATTTGAAAACAAAAAAGCAACTGGAAAGCCCTCCCCAAATTCATCTAAAACTAGCACAGTTGTTAACTCAAAATCATATGCATTCGTGCCATGAGTTCCATCAACACATATAACATTTTTCCCAAATTTTTTAAAAATTTCAATTTGAGCCACATTCATGAAAATTAAACAAAAATCATTTTTATTTAAGTTCCATTCATTTGTTTGTTCGCTTTGCTTTTTGAAGAAAAGTATAGGATTGCTATTAGTTTCCTTGCATTCTTCTGTCCAAAGATAAACACTAGTGGCATCATCCTTATGTCTACAGCCTTCAGCAATATCGATTTTAAATGAAGTTTTTATATTATTTATGTCTTTTCTGGTCAGAATGTCATCTCGATTTAATTCCTTTGTAATGCCATCACGTGTAGAATCCAACACACTGTTATACGAAAAACGTATATATAATAATAGAATTTCTGTATTACTGAATACTGTTGATAGAAACTGACCGTGTGGAA
Source organism: Vesta saturnalis (assembly GCA_036346205.1). NCBI lineage: Eukaryota > Metazoa > Arthropoda > Insecta > Coleoptera > Lampyridae > Vesta > Vesta saturnalis. The sequence continues at coordinate 48,207 of JARFJB010000914.1, forward strand.
GAAACACCCAGCAGCAGTTTCTGAGCTACTTCTTTTCTACACTGTTTCGAAATTCGTAAATGTTGTATCTGCTCATCGTGGCCGTAATGTGTTGAAATATATAAAATCGAACACTTGTTTGACTGGACTTCTTTTGTAACAAGTATTTGACTTGTACATCCAAAGTTGTGTTTCGAAGAACGTTGAGACCTTTCACTGCGTTTACGTAAATGGTCAGATATAACCCTTCTTCTACCTAAAAATTATATACTTTTTAGCAGTCTGCAACTTACAAAGAAAACAATAATTTAACAATAAATAAGTGTTATAAGTATTATAAATACCTAAGAATATAAAAAAAACAAATTAAAAGCATTATATATAGTATACCTACCTGATCGGGAACACTTCAAAATAAATTTTTCCAAACTGTCATTTGCACGCCTCTTACTTCCTCGAGGTTTGTAAAATCTTACATTGTCAGTTTTTTCAAGTTTTTGAAGCCACAATTCAAAATCTGAAACAACAAGGAAACAATAGGTATATTTTATTTCATACTTTTGATTATACATAAGTATCGTGAAATCAGTAAATAAAACTTTACTCTTCCTCTGATTTAATGTATGTATGTATGTATGTATGTATGTATGTATGTATGTATCTATATATATATATATATATATATATATATATATATATTATATATATATATATATATATATATGTATATAAAACTCAAAAATTCTAAGTATTAATTTAGGTATATTAATACAAGTGATTTTACAGCTGAGAGGAACAGATAAATTAAATCTCTTCCAATGGAAAGCAACTTAACTAAGACTAATTCTTAACACTTCACGTTTAACACTTAAGAATAAAAAATGTTACCACCAAACAAAACGTATCTCATTACACGAATTAGATACTACTGCAATTTAGCTCCTTGCCCTCTTAAAACTAGCTGATACACCTCACTGACCTTCAAATGTTTTAAAATCATATTGGTCTTGCACAAAATCAAAATCATGTTTTAAACTTAAGTGCTGTCGCAGATCCTTGCTGCTTTTAAACGAAAGCTGACATCCCTCGAAACATTTAAACAAGGCCTCTTCAAAGTCAACGCCTAAAACAGTACGTAATTGTTAATAATAGAATAAAAAAAATCAAAGATATGTTACTTATTTACCTGTGGGTGTATTATTAACTTCAACTTTTATGTTATTCTCCTGGTGCTTTTTCTGGTGTTTATTAAGATTCCTTTGAAGAAAAACTTTTTCACAAATACTGCACATTAATAAATTGAAGAAACCAAAGACATATTTTTAAAATACCGTAAGAATAAAAATAAGGAAATCACTGTTTAA
>JARFJB010000915.1:0-55989 GCA_036346205.1 Vesta saturnalis
ATTAGCCGAGAAGTATAAAAAAATCGTACTTGAAATGCAAGAAGATATGCAATCAAATAAAACTTTGGAATTCGGACAAGGAATAGCAAATTGATGATTGTTTGAAATATTAACTTGTTTAAATAAAGTGTAATATTTGATTTGTTTTATACCATTTGACGTTTTTCCATTATTAGTTTATTAATTTTCCTTCACCTTCAACAGTGAACGTCCACAATTGTACGTTCTTTTATTACCTATTTTCCGACTTAAAGCTACTTGCACTTGTTCAGTTATTTAGCTCCACAGTCTGTATTTCTTCTGATATATTTTGGTGTAATAAAAAGTTATATTTATGATTAAAGTTACAGTTTAACAAAAATTAAATATATCAATGGCGTCAGTTGTGATTTTTGTTCTTTTTTAAGAAGCATTTTACCTACTAATTGAATCAGATGAAAGAATAATTTAACATAAATGATCTTAGTTCTGAAACGAGTCCCGATTTAATTCCCAAAGCGTAAAGACGTGTGAGTGCTTGTGAGATATATCGCGATTGAGCATTGACCTCTGGTTAAGTACGTCGATATAGTGAGTAAAAATTCTACAATTATTTTAAAACATTTTACAATCATTCCATTGTTAAAAATATTATAAAGTACTTAAAACTCTCCAACTATGCAAAACACAAGTGATGGATTTTACCTAGGGAACCAAATGCAATTTGCGCAACAGCTCCTAAATTTCTACCCACAACAAACGTAACCTTCTCAACAAAACTACCACCAGCAAATTATTCCACAAACATCAATGTTTGCGTTACCTACAACAGTCCAAAACAATATGATGCCCATTCAAACACATGCACAGAATCAACTGCAAACCAATTATTATTCAACTGCAATGAATTTCCCACCACTGCCACCCCCACAAACCAAACAGTATACCTCGTGGCATAGTACGAGGCAAACGAAACCATCAAACCGAACACTAACTGATATAACGTTAAATAATACTGCTGAAAATATGGTCAATGACGAATAACATGTCAACCACAAGTGAAACATCACAAATAATTAAATTAAATGAATTTCAAGAAATCAGACGGCGTAAAAAAAGGAAAGCTGTCGGAAATCCTCACACAGTCACAAAAGATAATCAGCCCATCTCAAAGTCTAACAGATTTCAACCCCTAGCTTATCAAAAATCAAACACAAATAATACAAAGGCTGAAGCTAAGATACAAATTCCAACATTCATACTCCACTACTTAAAAGCTATCAATCCACTTATTGCAATGATTGAAAAACATATCTCCAAAAAGAATTATCAATACCAATTTCTGCAAGGCAACAAACTAAAGTTGCAAATAAATAACCTAACTGACTATAAAATCATTATTGATGTTTATTAAATACCTAAAGTAGCTAGAATAACCTACGACCACTCGAAGAGAAAATTTTACGCGTTGTCTTAAAAACTTACATAATAACTACATAATTTCAAAATAAAATCACAGCTGGAGGAAAAAATCATAGTGAACATTATGAATGTTTTGAATAGAGAGACTAAACAAAAGAAGAATCTATTCTTTATAGATATCAAGCGTAAAGATAATAACAATGATATCTTTAAAATAACCAGCATCGGAAACGCAATAGTCATATTCGAAGAACCAATTAAAAAAACGCAGATACCACAATGTAAAAATTGTCAGTGCTACGGGCATACACGTAACAGATGCACTAGACCAGCACGCTGTGTAAAATGTGCAGAGTTGCATGACTACCGCACTTGTAAAAAAATCGTGATGACGGAAAACCGCCCAAATGTGTCCTTTGTCTTGGTCAACACCCAGCTAATTACAAAGGGTGCAAGGTGTACATTGAAATTCTAAACAGAAGACTCCCAAACACAGCAAATTCAAGTTATGCACTACGCCTCCAAAGTCAACAACAGAGGCAACAGACACAACAACAGCAGTATCAGTCTTATCAACAAAAACAACACCAACAACTGAGTCAACAGCAAAACGAAGAAAGCTAAGATAATCAGCAAAGTCAACAGCGGATATTACAACAGCAATCATTAAGTCAAAGACAGTACAATTTATCTCAAACACTGTCTCAACCTCAACCACAGTCAACTCCCCAAATTCCAATTGCCATCAATCCACAAAACTACGACATTACTTCGATAATCATCACACTTGAACAAACAATCTATGCGCAACAACAGCCAACTAATGAACTTACCACACAAATTAGACTCCTCCGAGAAGAACTAAAAAAATAAAAATGGCTCTTACGTATATAATAGCCGAGTGGAACGCCAACGGCCTTGCAAAGCATAAACATGAGCTAGAAACCTTTCTCCTTCACAATGATGTAGATATCTTACTAGTCTCAGAGACAAATTTTAATAGCAGAACACATTTCAAAATACACAATTATCAACTTAATTCTATAAATCACCCAGAAGCAGATCATCACGCTAAAGGAGGCACGGCCATTCTAATAAAAAAACACATTAAACATCACGTGTTACCTCCCTACCAAGAGATATTCCTTCAAGCCACATCCATAGAGATAGAAGACTGTAATGGCCCACTAGTAATATCAGCTACATACTGCCCTCCTAACTATGCAGTTAACAAGCAAGGTTTCATCGAATACTTTAGAACACTAGGTAGCAGGTTCTTATCAGGTGGCGATTTCAACGCTAAGCACACCCTATGGGGTTCAGGAATCTCCCCACCTGGTAGAGGTAAGGTGCTATATCAGGTAATACAAGAACTCAAACTGGGTTTCCTCTCAACATATGAACCCACCTACTGGCCCACCGACCCAGGTAAACTACCTGACCTGCTAGATTTCATAATAACTAAAGGCATTGCTTCAACCTATCTAAAAATTACTTCAAGCCTTGACTTAACCTCCAAAATTATATAACAAAAGAACCGGCTGGAATCTTTACAAAGAAATCATTTACAATCGCCTGGACTTGAAAATATCACTCCAAACTAATAATGAACTCGAATTAGCCATACAAGATTTAACAAGAATACTTCAAGAAGCTGCCATTGAAGCAACGCCAATAATTGATAATAAAAGACAACAAGAAAGGTGTCCCATCATAGTTAAAAGAAAAATAGCTGAAAAAAGACGGTTACGACGTATCTGGCAAAATACAAGATACCCATCTGATAAGAGAAACCTAAATCAAGCAACAACAGAACTAAAAGCATTAATCAAAGATCTAAAAATAAACACTTCGAAGAGTATCTCACAAACGTAAGCGCAACAGCCGACACAAATTATTCCCTCTGGATGGCTACCAAAAGAATAACAGACCAAAAACTGCCTATCCCTCCCCTGAAACAGCCAAATGGAACGTGGGCAAGATCAGATCCCGAAAACGCAGATCTCTTCGCGCAGCACATCGAGAGTGTTTTCCAACCAATTGCATCACAAATTAGAAAACACAAATAACATAATTCCAAATCATCAATTTGGGTTCAGGAGGGACCACTTTACTGTACAACAAGCCCACCGTATAGTTGATAACATAAATCAGGCCTTTGAAGAGAAGCAATACTGCACAGCTGTTCTTCTCGATGAAAGCCAAGCTTTCGATAAGGTGTGGCATGCAGGCCTCAAGTATAAACTCAAGAAACTACTACCTCATCCACTATATGTCATTTTAAAATCGTATCTGGAAGAACGTTATTTCCACGTAAAAATAGGCCAATACCAAACGGCGCTTCACACAATTAACTCAGGGGTTCCTCAAGGAAGCGTCCTTGGTCCCCTTTTATACCTCGTGTATACGGCAGATATACCAACAAGTACGAACTCTCTCACCGCTACCTTTGCTGATGATAAGATCATAATTACAAGGCACTCAGATCCAACAATAGCCTCCCAACTCCTTCAACAGAGCTTAGATCTATTGATTAAGTGGACCAAACAATGGCGCATCCAACTAAACGAAGCTAAGTCGTTTCATATAACATTCACTAAGTGTAGGGGAAATCCACCACCTGTTCTTATAAACAATATTCCACTAACTCAAGTTAGTGAAGTCAAATATCTTGGCTTACATCTTGACAAAGGCCTAACTTGGAAGTCTCACATATGGAAGAAAAGAAAACAACTTGGCATATTGTTTAGTAAGCACTACTGGCTGTTAGGTAGAAAATCTAAATTGTCATTAGCAAACAAGCTCTTAATCTACAATTCGATCTTTAAACCCATATGGACATATGGCATTCAGCTTTGGGGAACAACGGCAAATTCAAATATCCAAATACTGGAGAGATTTCAAAATAAAGCGCTACGGTCAATGTGTGATGCACCATACTTCGTGAGAAATACAGACATTCTTAGCGACTTGAAAGTGGACACAGTTAAAGAAGTGATAGTTAAGTTCAGTGTTAAATACCTAGGTAAACTAGAATATCATCCAAACCCTTTGGCTGTTAACCTACTCGATAATAGCGAAACCATACACAGACTAAAGAGACACAAACCACTAGACCTACCGAATAGATTTGATTAAACTTATACAACCTAGCATGTAGACAATTGTAAATTGTAAATCGTTGGATTTCAATAACGCCATTGCCATGTCCAATATTCTCTAGCATACATATATTTTGCTTATTGTTATATACAGATTGCAAAAAGTATCCAAAGAAATAAAAAAAAAAGTTCTGAAACGATTAAACCATTCCTTTGCTGACGACAACACTCTTCAGTGTAGTTCATCTCTGTCTAATATTGTAAACCTGAAATGGCAATTTCAATCAACAAAGACGTTCAACATATCCTTGAATGGAAAAGTAATAATCTAGTTAAACTTAATGCTACTAAGACTCAGTTGTTTTGTATCCGCCAAAAAACATTTGATCATTCCCTGTTGTAAGCAAGGAAAAAGGAAAGGTCACGTTTTTCATTGGGGAGGGCGGATTGTTTGAGCTTTCCAAGCTCCTGCAGCCGTAATCATGGATTCCTAGCATACATACATACATTATGTAGATATGCATGGTCGTATTAAAGATGGTTGTGGTCAGTATAGGATCGGAAGGAACGGAGTTAGGGTTCTGAGGGGGAAAATACTACCCCAGCAGAACCCTAACTCGGTTCCTTTCGATCCTATCCTCTATGTAAGCATGAATGGTTCTGATCTTAAGTTTTCAGGCTCTATTACTATGTTGGAAATGACAGTATCTTCAAATCTATCACGGGTTGATCATCTTCTGTCAGCTATACTAAAGCAGCTGCTCGTAAAATAGGCTTATTGTGCAGATGTAAGTAGTATTTTACCTCACGACAACTCTTTCTGCCCAAATTTGACCTCATCTAGAATATAATTCTCACTTTTGGATTGTCGTTCCCCAATACGCTCTCGATATCGTTGATCGTATTAAAAAAAGAGCGATTATAGGCTTCTAAATGTCCCGCCCTTAACTTCTGACATACAGTCTCTTGAGCATAGAATCATCGTTTCAGTTCTTTCTTTGTATTATCAGTATTACATCTGGTTGTGACAAAATTCCCAGTTTTGTTAAGGACAGTGCATCAATATTCGTAACACCGTTAACTATTCTTTATAATCTTATTTTAAAAACAAGCACAGTTCTGGCCATATGGAAAACGTCGCGAGTGTGTCCTTCATTGAAAAGCTGTGGCCTAAAAATATAAAAAATTATCAGCCTATTTCAATATTAAATAATTTCGCTAAAGTGCTGTTATTCCCAACTAAAAAACCATATCTCACCCTATCAACTATAAAAATGATGTAATGGTATAAGGTATAAAAGTGTTTTAATAATAATCTTCAGCACTACTTAGCATCACATTGACTCCATCCTTAGTGGATCTTGTTGTCTTAGGTGCAATCCCTTCCGTAACTAGGGCCTGGATCGTCTTCCTGTAATCCTCCTGACGGTGGAGGATTAGCGGTGGAATCCTTTCTTTTCTGACTGTGGGCGTGTAGTTGTCTTTTATTTCGACGTCTACACGTTGTCGCTTGTTGTTTCTCCTGGTTACTTGGTTGAAACCTTCCTCTTTGGTGAGGGTGTCATCAATTCTTGTATTAGCATCGGCAGCGGCAGTTTCCATATCCGTGTCGTCTGACTTGCCTGGCTGTGCTTTGATTCCCTCGGTGGATGTATCGGTGAGCGTGGCCTTAGTCTTCTTAGCTTATCTCATCGATACTCGCAGTCGTGGTTCTATTTATAACGTTCTCGTCGGCGATGGTTACGTTGTAGTTTGCCACATATTTTCCTTCAATGGTTCTCCGGAGTTCGGTAATCTCCATTGATAGGCGGGCGACTTGTTTTATCAATCCTTGGATGACGCTCTCCTGGTTTCTTAACTGGGCATCTTTGTTCTTGTTTTCTTCCCTTAGGAGTCTTTTCATCTTCGTTGACATCTTGTTGCCTTCGCTTGTCCTACTTGTGGGCGTGGCTTCTTCTTCTAGCAGTGAAAACTGCTTGAGTTCTTTCGCTGTGCTACACGTCTCGTAATCTCTGGTCCTCTTTAAGTGTATGTTCTAATAAGAACATACGAGGTAGTTAATGAACGATTAGATTTGCGATAAAAATTGCAACTCGTAATCGGAGCCTGGTGCTTCGTCAACCGAAGTCGACTCGACTATTACACGATTTCTGTAAAAGCTCTCTCACAATACGTCTGTATCGCTCAAGCGCTCGTACAAAACCTCCGGAGGAGGGTGCGTTTGCGGTAATGCTTTTTATAAACTAGTTGTGGCCATGTTACAATTCAATAATGTATTGCACTTACATATATGACAAATAACTGCTCATCTATGAGTTACCAGCAAATTGGTACAAGACTTTATTGTCCCATTGTCTATGCAGAATCAGGTGACATGTCTATTATCTGTCATTTAGGATTTACTCTATATACAAAAAATGAGGGTATTTTCAGTTCAGGAAGTACAAAACTAAGAGAGGTCATGTTAGTTACTGAAAGTTCAGACTGACTGGTTGGTGTGAACATTTGAGTTATTCTTACGTGCAAGTATAAAATCTAGGTCATAATATCGCTCTTCTACCGAATCTGTATCTGTACTAAATTTATCATTATCTTCTAATTCGAGTGTTTGTTGTAATTCGAGATGTTTACTGATATTTTTGTTTAAAAATTTTTTACTAGTAATATGATGACCTACACCTAACAATGTATTATTATTATCTTTATTAACAAATTAATTTGTAACGGGTTTTCGGTGGTGGCAAGTGAAACGAACTTCAATACAAAAATTAAAACATTGTTTGGGAATTATTCATTAAAATACTCATAAAGTTACGGTATTAATTAATTTATTTTACGGTGCCACCTCCTGGACAGGCTACAGATGTCGGTCTTCGTTCCAGCGGTTGGAAACGGACTCGGGCACCACCCAAAGATAAGCTATATTCAGGGTGTTCTTTAGGTCCAGCCTTGAACTGCTCGGTCTTCCCAACAGGCGGCTACAGTGGAGGATAACTTTCGGAGTATTTCCCCAGCGGTGTGAGATGTCGCTAAAACAAAATTAACTCGGACGAAAGCGGATACGGTATACAGAGTCACAATTTCTTTCGTCTATGGATGATGTTGAATGATTAACTTCGGTTTACTAAATACGAGCTCTTTCCTACAAGTTCAATTCAACTCAACGGTTTAAAATTTAAAAATGGCGGCTATCAGTAATAAGCTTAAAATAATCCAAATTCCTTCAAATTTGATCTCAGAGCAGGTATTTATCAAATTAAATGTAATTTCAATAATCTACCACTCTTTAAGTCATGTTCGTAGAACAGTTCAGTATGCTTTCGTTTCAACAACTGAGAAGCAAAAGATGGCGGAGTCGGCGAGCGGGTATCTTATATAACCTTGCCGTTCTGCTGGCGGGGTCGCCCTAGGAAATTCCAATGTACTGAGCGTGAGCCGCGCGCGCTATGAGATATTTTAATTAATAACAAATCAATCAGTGATCTGACCTTTATGGTAACATTTCCAACGGATGAATTATTTTTTGCTTGTTCGACGGTATGACTTTTAACTCTCTTAAACACCAAAAAATATTCATATACAATACCTCAAGTGGCCGAAGAATTGCCGAAAATGTTTCCCAAAGTGTATGTGTGTTTATTGCTTCGATATAAATAAGTTTTGAAGCAATAAACACGATTAAGCACTTGACAAAAATTTATGCAATTCTTGGGCCACGAGTGGTATTTAAAAGATTATTCACTGAACAAAATTGACGGTCAATTGACAAGTCATTAATGAATTAATTAGTTTTAATTTAGAACAAGTTGCAGGTTATATAGTGGTTTCGATGGTAGTCGGAGTCTGCGTTCTTTGACGAACAAAATAAACGTCAAAGTTTATGTCAATTTGATATTTTACCGGAAGGCAATTAAATTTCACAGGAAGAGAAAAAATTGTCGGGAATATTCCGCGAGCGGAATTGTCGCATAATTGTGCTCTGATTGGCCCAAATATAATAAATACTAAATTGTAACTGGTTGATAGTTGACACGGGGAGGGTGACTTGAATAGTCACTATAAAAAACGGTAATTCTAACTTCATTCTTATATCTTATTATATCAAAGTTTAAAAATTTTTCGAATAAGCTGTTTAACATATCTGCTAAGTTAAATGCAGTGTTTTTAATTGTATAAAGCTTTTACAATAAAAATATATTATTGAATTCCCTTATCATCGTACCAGCTCTTAAGCTTTCACTATACAGGTATTTTCCATTTGTACGATTTCGGAAGAAAAATAATTTATTGAACTTAATCAATTATATTGATCGCTTCCAAATTCTACTTTGAACTCTATAATACTTATCTCGCTTTACAGATACAAAATGCAATTTTTATTCGAGATAATTTGTTCCGTTAAAAGTGATTGCATTATCACACAAACAGATGATTAATTCGGCTTGTATTATTAAATTTAAAAGAACATTTTATTTTACAAGTTTCGATTTAATCTTCCAAATCTCTAAGTGTGCTTATCAAACGGAATTTTATTTTGAAAAACATGGATCGTGAACTTTATTATCACTGTCATCGTTCTGCTTTATAAACTTGACGGTGAATGTATTAATTTGTGTACGGAGTTTTCGAAAAATGTAACCTTATTACCTCATCTTTGGTAGTCGGATAACGGCAAAAAAATTAACCTTCACAATTTTTAGTAATAGTGGCCTTCTAGTTGGGTAATATTATCTACAAGGTATACCTCTGCTATCCCACATTAGCCATATCTCCGAAACCATTGTGTGTGTGTGTGTGGGTGTCCGTGCGCGCGTGCGTGCGGGTGGGGGTGTGGGTGTGCGTGTGGGTGTGGGTGCGTGCATGTGTACCCGAGTGTGTCCGTGTGTTGGTGTGTCAGTGGGTCGGTTTGTCCGTGTCCGTGTGTTTCCGTGCGTGTCCGTGTGTGTCCGTGTGTACCCGTGTGTGTCCGTGTGTATCCGTGTGTGTCCGTGTGTGTCCGTGAGTGCCCGTGTGTGCGTTCTTGTATGTGTGTGTCCATGTGTACCCGTGTGTGTCCGTTAGTGTCCACGTGTGTCCTCGTGTGTCCGCGTGTGTCCGTGTGTCTCCGTGTGAGTCCGTGTGTCGCCGTGTGTGTCCGTGTATGTCTGTGTGTCCCTGTGTTTGTCCGTGTGTGTCCTAGTGTGTCTGAGAGTGTTCGGTGTGTCGTTCGGTCCGTATGTCCGTGTGTGTCCGTGCGTGTCCGTGTGTGTACGTGTGTGCCCGTGTGTGTCCGTGTGTCCGTGTGTCCGTGTGTATCCGTGTATGTCCGTGTGTATCCGCATGTTTCCGTGTATGTTCGCGTGTGTCCACGTGTGTCCGTTAGTGTCCACGTGTGTCCTCGTGTGTCCGCGTGTGTCCGTGTGTCTCCGTGTGTGTCCGTGTGTGTCCGTGTATGTCTGTGTGTCCCTGTGTTTGTCCGTGTGTGTCCTAGTGTGTCTGAGAGTGTTCGGTGTGTCGTTCGGTCCGTATGTCCGTGTGTGTCCGTGCGTGTCCGTGTGTGTACGTGTGTGCCCGTGTGTGTCCGTGTGTGTCCGTGTGTGTGTATCCGTGTATGTCCGTGTGTATCCGCATGTTTCCGTGTATGTTCGCGTGTGTCCACGTGTGTCCGCGTGTGTCCACGTGTGTCCGTCTGATTACGTGTGTGTCCGTGTGTCCGTGTGTGTCCGTGCGTATCCGTGTGTCCGTGTGTTTCTGTGTGTGCCCTTGTGTGTCCATGTGTGATCGTGTGTGTCCGTGTGTGTCCGCGTGTGTCCGCGTGTGTCCGCGTGTGTCCGTGTTTGTCCGTGTGTTTCCGTGTATCCGTGTGTCCGTGTGTCGGTGTGTTGGTGGGTCCGTGTGTTCGTGTCGCCGTGTGTGTCCGTATGTGTCCATGAGTGTCCGTGAGCGTGTGAGTGTAAGTGTCCGTGTGTGTCCGTGTGTGTCCGTGAGTGTCCGTGATTATGCGTGTGGTTCTGTGTTTCCTTCTATGCACTTGTGTGTCCGTGTGTGTACGTGTCCGTCCATGTGTGTACGTGTCCGTCCGTCTGTGTCTGTGTGTGTCCGTGTGTATGTCCGTGTGTCCGTGTGTGTCCGCGTGCCCGTGTGTCGGTGTGTCCGTGTCACCGAGTGCCTGTGTGTCTGCGTGTGTGTGTCTGTGTATCTGTGTGTCTCACACTCACTTACACACTCGCACACCCTCACACACACACACACACACACACACATCTACCGGTGCACGCGCACACCGCTCACGCTGTGACGGGTTAAAATATCTGATAATGCGGTTCTTTCAACTCTTGTGATCTTGTAATAAGTACTATTTATCTTGAACTACACTTAATTTTATATTCTTATGGAGCTAAATGAATGCTTATTGAGTAGAATAAAAGCTGCACTATGTTTAAGAAATGTTAAAAAGCAATAAGATTTCGTTGCATGGTATGCTTTGCTTAGATAACCTCGGTATATAATTGATAGAGGAGCTTAAAAAATTTACTTGATCTTCGTTCAGACAGCGGAATATTAATTTGTTTTAATTAAAAATAATATTAATTATTATTTTGATAATATAAATATGCAAGGCGTATTGCTTATATCAGAATGAAGTAATTAGTGTAAAGAAGTTACCACTTTATACATAAAAATTTTAATTAATTAAATAACGGTTTAACTAATTGTCCTAGATAATCCTATCAAATCAGATTTGGAAGTTAAGTGGCTACTATTGCATCGAACAACTTTTGTATGGTATTTTACATTGCATTGCTAATATAACAAAGGCGTTTGAGTTTACGTAATGTTTATATTACGTGTTACCAGAAGCTGTTGTCCGATATTGTGAAAATTAACTTTACATTCATACGGATTAAAATTTACATTCATTTTATTTCAGTTGACCCTTTGATTAAACAAGGTGATCAGAAAATAATGTATTTCTCCAATTTTCTTGAGAGAACTGCGGTTACTTTTAGCTAACACGTTTATGTAATTTCTTTAATTTGACCTGTGACATTGTGTACGTAAAATCAAATTTTACTACATATCTAACGTACAACTTAAAATAAACAAATCATCGCGTATGTTAGACATATACATTTGGTAATCCTCTTTAATTAGATTTTGTCCGTAACTAACTTTGTTCGATGAAGATTGAATCTTGTCGGTTGCTGTATTTTTCAGATAAAGGTGGGATATCGACTAGTTCGGTCTAGTACAACTGGCCGTAGCCGAGTGGGCCGCGACCTACTGGCCGCCGTCCCTACTGGCCGCCCTTCTGCCACATTTTATTATTATATAAACAAGCTAAATAAACAATACAGTAATTAATCAAATGCATACATAGTATTAAATATTTAGAAAAATACGAAATTCAATTTATATAAGCAATTACCCTTAAATAATCAACTTTATCCCTATTATTATAATCACGAACTATTTGCAGAATTCGCTCATCAGCCTCACGATATTTGAACAATAGAAATATTTTTGTCTATATATATATATATATATATATATATATATATATATATATATATATATATATATATATATATATATATATATATATATATATATATATATATATATATAAATTTTGGTTCTGAAATTTGTATCGCATTTAAATTTACCTATTTATTCGTATTACCCATGTACCTGTGTAATTATTGGGTTCCTTCTAACCCTTTGTCAAAAATTACAATTGTGTGTTTAACGGATATTAAATACCGATCGAGCTTGAATTTGAAGAATAATAATTTAAATATTGATATATAGGGCTCGGATTTTATGCTCTAACGAATCTGAGAAAAATAATTCTTTTATGCTGAATAGATAGACGACAACCATAAGCGTTCGGTCAGTTGGATTGGCGACCAGTTGGTACCGCGGCTAGTTGGCTGCGACCGGTAGTCCCATCCCGGACTAGTTAAGGATACCACCTCATACATATAGTTTTGGTGATTTGTGGTTTTATTGCTTTTATCAAGTGTTATTCTAATAAAGGAAATAAATTTACTGTTATGTGCAGTAGTATCTATTTAAAATACTTTGCAACTGTGTGTTTTACATCAAGTTGTTTAAATCCGGGTGACATTGCTTACCTTTGTATGTAGGTACTATTTAAATTGTAATTAAAATCTATTTTCATATGTTTTGCTACTTACAAACAATTGTTTGAAATTCCATTTAAAAATAATTTATTAATGAAATTATACATTATATCTTTTATGTTAAATGCAATTATCAAATTTTAAAGCTGGTACCATAACAGGATGGAACGAAACCAGATTCATTATTGAAGCGGACGTGTATCCTGCGCTTTTTTACTTTTCGAATATTATGAGGCAATAAATTCGCCAATATTAATCAAAACGTTGTGATAAATTGATATTTGCTTCTATTCGTTAAGAATAATGCATTATTTAGTGACCTCCAGTTTGTTTGACAGTTGTTAGTATTCATTTTTAAGCAACCTCGTTACATGTATTGCTATTACCTTCTCGGAGAATATTAATTTCTAACTCATATTTTTACAGGTCATAAGCTACAGTATTTACTTAAAATGGATGCTTTAATTTTAATTACTCGGTTAGAACGGATCATGCTATGCCTAATTTAAATATCTTGAATGTATTAACTTAATTGGAAATATTTTGATTCAAATACATTAGAATACCATGAAAGTAATTTATTGGAAGTGTTTTAGTTGAGAACCTTCAATTACCGGTGGTAATTTATCGTTGACATGTGTTGTTAATTTCAAATTCAAGAAACATATCTGAATGTTTATGTGTACCTGTTTTTAATTTTATAGCGCCTTCTTACGCGTGTAAACTAATTAATGTTTATTGTTGAAAACATTCAAAGTATAGTTCATTACACGAGTAATTAGACCTCTGCAATATGGCCGGCATTAGATTTGTCACCAAATAAAGCGCGGCAGCACTCATTGGCGTAGTACCTTTTGTCATATAAAAAAAAGTGAAAAACTTATTTAAATATATTTATTATTAATAAATTCTGTTTTGGTATTCATTTCTTCTGGGTCGTTGGTTTTATATTTCAAAAGCGTGCATGTGCTAATACTATTATATACTATTTTAATACAAATTTAAAAAAAATGAACAAATATGTAGTAAATTATTTACAATTATTGCTTGTGCTTCTGTAGACTTTTTTACGCATATATCTGATCTACGCTATAATAATAACAGTTAAAATATGACAATTAAGAAAATATTGTATAATCTTACCGATGTTGCACTATAACTGTGCAAATTTTCAATAAAGTTCTCGTCTTCAGTTAAAACAAAACTTTCTTCCATTTTAGTATAAAAACTACACAATCACTGCAACCGTTACAAATAATTGTTTACAGTATAATGGCAAAATGGAAAATTGATTCCACATTTATAAGCAAAGCAAGTGGTCATTAATGATTTCTAATTCACATTATTACGAATTAGTAATGGTAAATTTTCAGAAATTCTTAACAATAATGATATTTGTTTGGAACATTCTTTTATTTTAACGATGTTTATTTCTTACAATAATTAATTTAATTGAAAAATTTTCAATTTTACTAACCTAAGTTACCTCTCCGCGTGATACGCTACTGAGTTGGCAATAGTAGATTTCGCAACTAGTGCGCTGTTTATACATTTCTTGGTGCGAGGCTGTTCTTTTTTACCCAAGGCGTAGCCGAGGGATAAAATATATGGCCGAGCACCAAAAGGTGACACGCACGTGTTGAATACATTTGTAATCGTTCACATAAAATTAGAAAAAAATTAAATTTTGAAGTATTTGTTGACAAATGTCAAATTAAATACATAAATAAAAAAGTTTATATATTTAGTTATATACCACTTTTCTCTTTATGTATTAAAAGTAACGATTACAAAAATAATATTTTAAGACGTTTGAAGGTCGTATTTATTCCTTTATTCCTTTCATTACAATGTTACACTTATAGCATTTTAGTCATTTTATAATTGGATGTTGTTCATAGTGGAATGGCAGCCATATTATAGAGGTCTAATTATTCGTGAAATGCACTTTAGTAGTTTTCGTTACAATAACTTAAGCAATTTGCATATCGTATATTATTGTACTCGAATTATAGACATTTCTAGTTAAAATTGTGTCTATGAATAGTTAAATATACGATCCCCTTTGTTTTTTATATGACAACTTTAAAATTAATGTTTAGTGAGTATTTCAGTATACAATATTTATATAACTTATTTAATCTTATCCTAGCGTTTATATTTAATAATAAGCTCCTGTCAGTGGATAAATGTGTACTACATTGAGTTTAAGTACATGTATTTAAATCGTCCAAGAAATTTTCAGGTAAGTGTTTTATTCTTAATTCATTGTCTGGCTATCACTGTAGCACTGTAGTTTTTAAAGGCACTCAAATCATTTATACTTATCAATTAATACAACAATGCTCCAATTTATTTGACTGGAAAATACATTTGTTTGTCAACATATGCGAAATTTTTATCTCTGTTTTGCTGCACTATTTTCGAGGTAATTTTAAAACTGTGGTCATGTTTAAACCATATTTAAGCTGTAGCAAAGGTTTCATCATATTTTACAAGCTAAAAGTGAACTTTTAGAATTTATGTTTGTAATCAGACAACTATCTGCTCAAGGTTCTTTTTCTCTGTAAATGCGTAGACTGTATTGGAGCTTTATGACTATCGGTAAATCTTATAGTAAGGTAAGTGAATTGTATTTGATTTACTTCAGCTACTCAACATTTTACTACGCCTACGACCTCCTCCATGATACTAATCGGCAATCCGATTTTAGACAGATACAGCGCTAGTTCGGATAAGCCCTGTAACACCCCTCCCTCACGTATACACTCACACACGCACGCACACATACACACACACACACACACGCACACACACACACACACACACACACACACACACACACACACACACACACACACACACACACACACACACACACACACACACACACAGACACACACAGACACACACACACACACACACACACACACACACACACACACACACACACACACACACACACACACACACACACACACACACACACACACACACACACACACACACACACACACACACACACACCCGTAGCATGCTCTGCATTGTAGCTATAGTCTACTGTAAACCGCACCATTCAGGGTCAATGCAATATTGTCAACACACGTTTAAGCCCATCGCATTCTCGGAGTATGTTGGTGGTGGTAACTATGTAATAGTTGTTGTCTACGACCCATATACCGTATTCCCTCAAAATGCTACTGGACTAACTTTAGAAGCAGGAGAAGGGATGTCCAAAAAGAAGGCAAGTTGATCAGTGTACTTCAAGCAATGCGTAAGTGGTGATAATGCTATAACGAGAGATACACCTGATTGTGCATAGAATAAAAAAAAGGAATAGGCCACGTACTTCATTCCCTCCCCAAGGCGGAGGGTTGGCTACTTGAGCTTTCCGAGCTCCTTCAACCACAATCCCCAGCATACATACATACATTACGTATATATTCATGGTGGGATTAAGGATGGGTGTGGTCAGGATGGGATCGGAAGGAACGGAGTTAGGGTTCTGAGGGGGGAAATACTACCCCAGCATTCGCCTAAGTAGCCGCACATAGTGTGCATATACGCAGTGACCATGCCGCTATATGTGTTTGAGGAAAACCCCCTGGAAAAACCTCATACAAGGTAGACAGTAATGGGAATCGAACCCGTTACCTCCCGAACGCTAACGAGGTCGTGTCACACTACGCTACTAGCTCGGTGCATAGAACCGATGAAGTGAAGTTATTTATGGTTTCACACTTCTTACCTTAAAAAATGCGAGTGTTTTAAAAGGTAAACCTTCTTCAGGTATTTTTGACATTATTCGAATCTGATCTGTTAATGGGATTACAGTAAATTAATTATCTTTTATTTCAGTAAGTACTAATTTGTTGCAATTATTACACTTTACTGTTTGATGGCGTGCATTAAGTAGATTGCATTTGTGTTATCGGTCCATTTCACTGATGTTGAAAATATGTCATAGACCATACCCTTTACTCCACCCAGATCGCAGTGACCTAAAAACATATTTAAATAAATTGTAAGTATTATTATAAGTTTTTGTTATGAACGAATAAGTTCGAAGGTAAATATGAAATTAAAAATTATTATTAATTTTAGTAAATACATAAATAAAAAGTTTACCTTGAGTAGGATTCGAACCTACGACCTGTACTTTGCTAGAGTACCGTGCTAACCAACTGCGCCATCAAGGTTCAAGCCCCAATCGATGTAAATTTGGTATGTGTGAATCCTTGCGATATTGCAGGCTCACATTCCATTAATATAAGTAATTTAATTGTAATCTCATTACATTTAGAATTTACATCAGTTCTACATACATAAAGACAAAATTTACATCGATTGGGGCTTGAACTTTGATGGTGCAGTTGGTTACGTATTAAAAAGTACAGGTCGTAGGTTCAAATCCTACTCGAGGTAAACTTTTTATTTATGTATTTAATAAAATTAATAATAATTTTTAATTACATATTTTTAAGGTAATTACATATTTTCACATCTTAAAGCATTTTATAAATCAATTTTACAGTCAGTAACATATTGATTGGTAACTTTTATTCTTATCGTTCTCCCCAAATGGTAATTTATGGGAGACTCTTACAATTAAATCCAATATAACATTACATAGTATGTACGAGTGAAAGTGCCCTCTTTTCCTATCTTAGGGTGAATTATTTAATTAAATAATTAATTTTGTTTTCTTGATACGTATATTTAATTTACCACCATTGTTTAATTTTCCGGCTTAGTCTAAATTGATTCAATTCATAATTTATAAAAAAATTATTTATAGAAAAAAAACTGATTTAAAAAGTTTTATTTAAAACACCGTGTTCTGTTGTAAAAGTATTTTTAATTAAATCATAATTATATGGAAGCGTAGAAGGGCCAAATTAGCATTTATTGTAATAATGTAAGATATAACAGATCTATCTGGAAATTTACAGATCTACATGGAAATGGAGATTTACAGATCTACCTACAAATTTCCAGATTTATATGGGGATTTGCAAATCTACCTGAAAATTTACCGATCTAACTTTACAAATCTACCTGGAAATTTTAAGATCTATCTGAGAATTTACAGATGCGACTTTACTGACCTATCTCAGAATTTATAGATTCACCTGGGGACTTACAGATCTATCTGAGAATTTACAGATGTACCTGGAAGTTTACAGATCCAGATGGGTATTCACAGATCTACCTGCGAATTTACAGCTCTGGTTTTATAGATCTACCTGGGAATTTGCAGGTCCACATAGAAATTTGTAGATCTATATGACAATTTACAGATCTATCTAGAAATTTACGGTTTGATATGGGAATTTCCAGACCTACCTGGAAGTTTACAGATGTTTATGGGAATTTTTGGATCTGTCTATGATTTTACAGATGTACCTGGAAATTTACAGATCTATCTGACAATTTACTGACCTATCTCAGAATTTATAGATCCACGTGGGGACTTACAGATCTATCTAAGAATTTACAAATGTACCTGGAAGTTTACAGATCCAGATGGGTATTCACAGATCTACCTGCGAATTTACAGATCTAGTTTTATAGATCTACCTGGGAATTTGCAGGTCCACATATTTTGTAGATCTATATGACAAATATGGGAATTTTTTGAATCTATCTATGATTTTACAGATGTACCTGGAAATTCACAGATCTACCTGGGAATTTACAGATCTACATGGAAATGGAGAATTACAGATCTACCTAGAAATTTATATCGGGATTTTCAGATCTACCTGGAAATTTACCGATCTACCTTTACAAATCTACCTGGGAATTTACAGATCTATATGACAATTTACAGATCTACCTGGAAATTTTAAGATCTATCTGAGAGTTTACAGATGCGACTTTACTGACCTATCTCAGAATTTATAGATCCACGTGGGGACTTACAGATCTATCTGAGAATTTACAGATGTACCTGGAAGTTAACAGATCCAGATGGGTATTCACAGATCTATCTGCGAATTTACAGATCTAGTTTTATAGATCTACCTGGGAATTTGCAGGTCCACATATTTTGTAGATCTATATGACAATTTACAGATCTATCTAGAAATGTACGGATCGATATGGGAATTTCCAGACCTGCCTGGAAGTTTACAGATGTATATGGGAATTTTTTCAATCTGTCTATGATTTTACAGATGTACCTGGGAATTTACAGATCTACATGGAAATGGAGAATTACAGATCTACCTAGAAATTTATATCGGGATTTTCAGATCTACCTGGAAATTTACCGATCTATCTTTACAAATCTACCTGGGAATTTACAGATCTATATGACAATTTACAGATCTATCTGGAAATTTTAAGATCTATCTGAGAGTTTACAGATGCGACTTTACTGACCTATCTCAGAATTTATAGATCCACGTGGGGACTTACAGATCTATCTGAGAATTTACATATGTACCTGGAAGTTTAATGATCCAGATGGGTATTCACAGACCTACCTGCGAATTTCCAGATCTAGCTTTATAGATCTACCTGGGAATTTGCAGGTCCACATAGAAATTTGTAGATCTATATGACAATTTACAGATCTGCCTGGGAATTTATAGCTCCACCTGGATATTCACAGATCTATCTAAAAGTTTACAGATATATTTGGGAATTTACAGATCTATCTGAGGATTTACCGATCTGCCTGAAAATTTGGACAAATCTATGGGATTTAACTTTACAGACCTGTTCGAGATTTTACAGATCTACTTGGAAATTTACAAATCTATATGGGAATTTACAGATCTACCGGGAATGTCTATCTCGATATTTACATATCTACCTGGACATTTACAGAGCTATCTGGGAATTTATAGATCTAACTAGAAATTTTCAAATCTATGCCAATTAACAGATTTATATGGGAATTTACAGATCTACATGGGAATTTACAGATCTTTATGGGAATTTACTGGAAATTTACAGATCTATCAGAGAATTTACAATATTTATCTGTAAATTTACATGTCTACCTAGGAATTTACAGATCTATCTGGGAATTTCCAGATCTATCTGGGAATTTCTAGATTTACTGGGGAATAGATATATCTAGGAATTTTCATTTGGGTACTTCGAAATACCTTTTTTAATCCTTTGCTTTAGGATTTAATAATTACGTAGAAGTAGCGTTTAGCCATAATCGCACAGAACTGAAATTTATTTGTGAATCAGTGGTTTTATTGAGTTCCTTTTTTAATTATGGAAAGTAATAGTGATGAAGAGGTAAGTGCCTAGATACATATTATTCCTTATATTGTTTATATGAACAATCACAATACAAAGACAATGCAATTACATCGGTTTTTATGCAGATGTACATCTTCTAAAGCACATTTTGTATATTTATGATGTTATTTAGAATTTCACATAACGTGTACCATAACTGAAGTCTGTTTCGTTTAAGGATAAGAGTACGGATAATTTGATTGCCCGGTATTTTTCTATGGATTTTCAACATAAAGAAATCATTTCATTTTTAGAGATTTACAAGGTCTGCTGGATCCAAGCGGGGTGGAGTTACGAAGAAAAGAACGACAGACATTTTTTGCAAAACATATTAATATCACGTTAACTATATTCCATAACATTGCGTTTGAACACAGCATATAATCGTTGGATGCTTAAAATTTACTGTTTTGTATGGGTCATTAGAGGACACTTCTTGGACGAAATAAAAATAGTAACGACTTGTCTTCAAACACTAAGGTGCGACATGGGCACTGAAAATAGAATAATGGAAAAAGGACAAAAGGATTTACATAAATTATTTAATAGTTCTTCAACTAGTCGGCACAATCAGCGCATAGGAGCACCGTGGTCAATGTTACGAAAACATAATGCGCAGTATTTGATGAACATCTTTGAGATGTTGAAGAACGGTTTATTTCTGGATAAATCGTTAATTCAATTCTGCATTTTACCTTTGATACCAATAAGTACACCTGCCTATAGTGTTACTTGATTATTTAGATTTTAACTTGGACGATGAGTCCACAAAGAAGCGAAGAGCGTTTTGTAATAATAGCGAAGTTGATGAAGAGACGGGAACATTAAAAAAAAGTAAGAAAATGGTTAGAAGCCCAATTAAGACACCTGCAAAACAAGCGGACAAAATGGATAAAATTCTTGAAATGCTCACAGAGATAAGAACTGAATTGCAAATTATCAGAAGTGAGCAATAGGATCTTAGTAAGGAAATCAAAAGGTTGTAAAGCGAAAATAACACACTGAAAGGAGAAAATGAGGACATCAAAAAAAGAAATCAAGAAATTAGCAAGGAACTGGGGGAGGTAAGAAGCAACGTTGAATGGTTAGATAAGCAAAAAAAGAAAAATAATGTAGTTCTGAATGTATTGGAAGTGAACACTGACGATTCAAATATGTTGACACAAACAAGTAACAACTTCATAAAAGAACATCTGCAAATTGAAATAAAAATTAAAACAGTTAGCAAATTAGGAACAAGAGCCTGCCTAATCGAGCTTGAAGACTAGAAAATAACAGTGGGAAAACGGTTAGAATATGGTATAATAAACTAACGATTGAGGGGGTTGAGTGGAAATGGGATAAAGAACAGGAAACGCTTAAGAAACAAGAGTCAAAAAACTGACTGGAAATAATGGTGAGTTGTTGACGAATTGGGCAAAGTTAAAGGACAATGAAATGGTTAAAACAAGAGCAATCGAAAAGAACAACGAGAGAAAAGGAGGAAAACAACGGATGGGCAAGTGCATGATGGTGGGAACGATTAATGTTAGAGGTACGTACATTAAAGGGGAGTTAAAAAATTTAAGTAAAATTGCATAAATTTAAATACGATGTAGCAGCATTACAAGAAACCAAGCAAAAGGGGAATGATATAGCAGAAATAGAACCAAGCAAAAGGGGAATGGTATAGCAGAAATAGACAATTATATATTGAAAAATCTGGAACACTGGAACTGTGCAGGATCTGTAACAAACAAACTACACCCATGTACCACACAAAATTAAAAAACACCGAACGCGTTTCGATAACTACGCTATCATCATCAGCGGTCTAAATACCGAAAAACATATATACCATCAGCGAGTAACTGAAAGTTATAAAAGTTTAATGAGTTTAGAGTAGCCTAAAGGTCCTTAAACAAATTCTAATGAATAATGATGATCAAGGACCTTTAGGCTACTCTGAACTCATTAAACTTTCATAACTTTCTCCAGATTAGCAACGAAGCGTTACTCGCTGATGGTATATATATGTTAGAAATTTTCTTTAGTCCGCCCTAGTCGACCGCTGATGATGATAGCGTAGCTATCGAAACGCGTCCGGTGTTTTTTAATTATATATTGTTTAATAGTGGAGGAGTAGACAAAATTTTAGGAATGGGCTTTATGATAAACAAGAATCTAAAGGTAAGAGTAGTGCAATTTAGACGGACATCAGGAAGAATGTGCGTTTTAAGATTAAAAGAAATTAATGTTTATAAATATCCATGCTCCAACAGAGGAAACAACTATTGGGGAGAAAGAAGATTTTTATGATAAATTAAATATTGAATTTGAAAAAATTCTTAGATATGATCTGAAGGTGATATTACGGGACGCAAACGCTCAAATTGGCAGAGGGAGTATTTTCCGACCTACAATAGGAAGATTTAGCAGACATGAGGTAACAAATGGAAATGGGCAATTATTAACTGACTTTGCGAAAGAAAAAAATATGGTCATTAAGAGTACGTATTTCCAAAGAAAGTAGATTTACAAAGGAACCTGGAGATCGCCAGGTGGCTCTCATATAAACTAAATCGTGTGTTGATAGAGAGAGACGAAGAAAAAGGTATTACTAACATACTCAGTTATAGAAGAATGAACGTAGATTTGGACCATTTTATGTTAGGAATGAAAATGAAACAGATTATACCAATAGTAAGGAACAAAAAGAAGAGCAACAGAATGAAATTAAAACATGAAACAGAAATAGCACTCTATCAAGAAAAATTAGAGCGACATCTAAACTCCGTGATCGAAATTAATAATATAGAAAATCTATGGAGAGTCATAACTGAAGGCATGAAAGAATGCGTAAAAGTTGACAAAGAAGAACACGTCAATAATAAAAAGAAATAGTTCGATAAAGAATGTGAAATAGAGCTTAATGAAAGGAACCAACTACGATTACAAAGGTTAACGAAGAAAACTGAGGATGCGAAGGCAGAATACGAGAAACAGTGCAAACATTGCAAACAACTAATGAGGGAGAAGAAAAAGAAATGCAGTGAAAATTTAGTCACAGAAACCGAGCAAAATTGTAGAAATAATGAAATGAGAAGCCTGTATAGAGGATTAAAGCGAGAAAAGAAAAGATATCAAGTGGAGACAATATTCTATAAACATAAAATTGGCGAAATAATAGGAGGAGAGAAGGAAATACTAAATTTGTGCAGAATCCATTTTAACGACCTATTAACTGGTGGGGAAGAACATAATGAGGAAATTCGGGAGGAAAAGGATGATGAAAATGAGCAGAATTTTAGCAATGAAGAACTACCAGATCTCAAAGAAGTAGGTATAATTAGGTATATAAAAAGGAATAAGAGCCGAGGAAGTGATGAGGTAACATCGGAAATGTCTCAATATATGCAAAAACTTTTAGAAAAACTCTGGAGACAAGAAAAGATATATGGCACGAAGCAATAATTCATCCGCTTTAAACTTTAAGAAAAACTGCATGTCTCATGGCGCCCAAAAAATTGGTCGTATTCAGAATAAATTTTGTTAATAATTAATCCTTTCAGTTTAAAATAATTAAAACTGTGGAAATGGCAGACTTTTGCTGTGGGTCCATAAAGTCATCAAAAAACAAACGACTAAATTTTTTTACCGAATTAAATATTAAAATTCTGCCATTTCTACAGTTTTAATTATTTTAAGCTGAAATTTTGTGTTATTGCTAATGATTAATAATCCGCAAAATTTCAGCTAAATGCGACCAATTTTTGGGCGTCACAAGACATGCAGTTTTTCTTAAAGTTTAAAAATTTTAATCCCTTTTTTTTTTTGTTTAACTGTAACTGAAACTCCATTCCCCAAAAATGTCACCGAATTCGGGAAAAAATTTCCTCCACTATCTTGAATTCTCCGTTGTGTTAGAATTTCGCGGAAAAATTGATACCATTGAATTGGCCACCCATGATATTAGGAGTAAAAGTGTCATTCATTTCCAGCTATCACGTAGCGTTCCTGTAAAAACCTAAAAAAACTGGTTGACTTATAAGTCAAAACATCTCCAATTGTTGTCCTCTAGCCCCTGTCTTCGGATGTGCGTCAGTTCCCGGGACACCCTGTATAGTTTCAGAAGTAAGCAATATCCCTATACCAATTTGTAATTTAAAGTGCCACTCTTTTGATTAAGTGAAATATTTGGCTACTCCTTTTCTACAAAGCTGTCGTTGTCATTTTAATTAGTTTCTACTGCTTTAGTGAAAGTAAATTCAAGTAGAACAATATACCCTCAGCCAATAATCGAACAACTTGTTTTTTTCTAGTAATAAAATATTTTTGCTTTAAGTTATATGGATTTAGTTTAAACCCGAATTTGTTCGCTTATCTCTACCCAGTTATCTTGCAACTTGAAAAACACTTAGTTATTTCCTAATAATTACCTTCTATAGAAGGTTATGCAATAAACTTTTTTTCACTATCGCCAAATCGACTCATTAGCTCATTTTACAACTTTTGGCCAAGTTTTGCCAAGATCGACCATCATGTCTGGCTGTGTGTGTGTTGTGTATGTGCGTGCGTGCGTGCGTTGGTGTGTGTGCCGGCATGGGCGTGGGTGTGGCCGCGCGCGTGTGCGCATGCGTGTGCGTGTGCGTATGCTTGTTCGTGTGCGTGTGCGCGCGCGTGGGCGTGTGCTTGTGCTTGTGCGCGCGCGAGCGTGTGTGTGTGTCGATGTATGTTAGTATCCACGATAACTTGAGAACGAAAACATCTTTGTACTTAAAATTTTGTATTTAAGCTTGTTTTCATTTGGCTTAGAGTTGATTAGATTTTGGAAGAAATCCAGCGGTGGAGGGAGGGTGTTTATTAGAAGCAGTTTTTGGTTTTTATCAAATATTAATTATGTTGTTTGCAATTTTTTGATATGACGCGTAATTTAACGGCAAAAAAATGGTAGAATTTAAGTGTTAGTTCAAATTTTTTTCATTATCTGAATAACGATTAATTTTATAAGAAAAAGTGTAGACATATTTAAAAAAAAAATTTAATTTTACGTAACTTTTCTTTATAAAGTTTTTTAATATAACGCAAGGTAAGTCAAAAAATTAATTAAATATGAATGAAAATGGTTATACTGCACTATTATATTATAGAAGGGGGTGGCTTTGGAAATTTTTTTAAGTTAATATGTAGATATTATCTATCTGACATGAAGTTTTAAACGCCATTCTGACAGATTATTTTTTTGTTTTTACAACGTTGCCTGTTTTCGTTATGAACGTATACAAGAAGATGATGTATAGTTGCCCCAAAAAAATTATAATTGAAATTATCTCATTTCTTTAAATTTTTTAAGTTAGCATCTAGAAGTCTATTAACCTCTGCCTGTCATGAAGTTTTAAACGTCTGTTTGATATAGATTATTGTTTTTACTTTTACAATGTTGCCTATTTTCGTAATGAACTTCTTATAAAAGAGGTTGCATAATTATCCTTAAAAAATGTTATTAAAGTTATTTAATTTCTTTTAATTTCCATTTTGATTGACGCAATCACTGATATGTATTATTCCAATTCTCTTTATTGGTGATTTGTACAGTATAATAACTTATTGCATTGTTACCGTTGATTTATAATTATTTACTTGCGATGCTAATGTATTAATTACTGCCTAATGAACACAAACTTGGTATTTCTATATTTTCTTTTAGTTAAACCAATGTTACTTAATAGGCGAATTGGAATTTGTAATTAAGTTTAATTAAATATTTTACGATTGATTGATTTAATTAAAAGTTTTGTTGTGCGTGCAGAATGTGCATTGGTGTAAATTATACGCCACTGGAATTTTAATGTGTGTTATATAAAAGAGTATTTGAATGTTGTAGAAAGATTTTCATGTTGAAAGCTTTAAATTTCGTTGAAAAATGATGTTTTGGTAAAACCCTTACTGAGACGACAATGGTAATGGCTACCGAATTGTCACTGATCTTTTTCTACTGTGTACTAAAGAATTCAGATAAAAAATGGTTGTAGACCTGTGAGTGAGTGAATTTATGAATGCGTATTGAAGGGTAAATAGAGTCGGAATTTGTTAAATTGTGCGGAAAGAGAAATTTTCATAAAAAGTTGAGTCAAGTTCTGGATAACACACGAAGTGAAGAGTACGAATAATGTTTTTCCGAAGAATTGTGAGTATATTTGTAAAGAAATTAAAGATGGCTACGTTGTTCTTGTATCGTGTACGTTAGTTCCCTTTTCCGGAAATCCACTTGGCAAAGAGACGCATTGTATTCCCATTTGTGATAAGTTGATTGTGGTTTTGGAGCGAAATTAAGGCATAAGAGAGCCACTCGGGGAGGCGCTCGGAAAGAGAGCTCGAATAACATGGAATCGCTCGTGAGGTTCCTAAGAGACCTTCAAACAGTCAGTCCTGGTTTTGTTTGTAAACATTTAGTGCTGCAGTAGGTATAAGTTGACTGAAAAGCCTGTATTGGGGATGTAGTATTTAACCATTAGGAATAAACGGATTAATTGTGAATTGAAGGAAAATACTAGTGCTTTTTTTTCAAGAATTCGAAAAGTGCTAAGGCGGATTTAAAAATAAAACTGCAAATATTAAGCTAAAAGTGATCAGTAACGACGCGTTCGATTTAACAAGGAAATCTAACATAACCCTTTAAGTAACAAAATTAAAAGTGTGTTGATTAAGTTCGATAGTAGTCGACATTATTGTAGTACGAAATCGATTGTATAAAAGTAACTATACTCCGGCCCACAGTTAAAATTCAGTATTGGCTATACGGAGAACATCCGCTTACGGAGCTACCTGGTATCTCAGTACCGTACGCGCACCGTTCGAGAAGTAACTGGGGTTAGTGAAACAGATAAAACAATATTTAGGAGAATAGTATCTTTTTTCATGTTAAACTAAATGAATTTGTTGATTCATATTTTGATGGTTCAAGTATTGCGAACGGTCTGGCAACCATGTCAGGATCTCTCACATTTAAAATACATTATCGTACACTTCCACATTGAACTATAACTGTGGGCCAGAGTATAAGAATTTTAATATTCAAGTGGAAATAAACATTTCTTGCGATAAACATTTGTTCTGAAGGGTAAACAATAAATCAGATCGTCCAGGTGTTATATGCATGTTAGGCGCGAGTAAACAACGATACAACGGCCAAATTACTCAGATATTACGGCTGTTTTCGGTTTTCTTTTTGTGACAATTGTGGGTACATATTAAAGGATTATTTTTAGCAAACCACATTCCTATGGACATCACGTCATACCGGACAAAGGATTATCTAATGTAATTGTAAGAAATAGTCTTAGATCTTTAAAGAATAGAAGTGTGATTATCTTTAGAGTCATTATTCTTATTTAGTTAAATTCCATACGAGTAATAAGGAATAATCGAACTATATCTGCTTTGATGTATTTAGAATATAAGATTTAGGGATTTTAATTTATATGAATTATTTTTTTTTTGTGGCACTTCTCGAAGCAATGTTTGTATACCTACATATCGTTGGTCAATATATATCCATTAATTAATTTACGTTTATTTGTTTAAGTTGTGATAACATTTTTATTTCCAACTTGTGAAATTACATAACGGGTTACACCTTTTCAAGAAGTAATTAATCTTTGAGTATTTTGGGTTTAATGATTGATCTGATATAGCTCTTTTGCCAGATTGATTACAAAATTTAATCCTTTTGAATTCTTTTACAGTCAGTAAAATACAGAGCAAATAACAGCATATTTTTATTAAGTGAAATTCCAGATTTGAAATATTACAATTCATTCATACTGGCGAATGTTTAAACACGAATTTAAACAGAAAGTATTCAGAAAATTTATTTTATGACGAAAGCACTGATCGTCACAGTTTAATTTTTCTAGAATAAACTAATTTTGTGGTGATTTAAAATTAATAAACAGACTTTTATTTTGATTTTTCCAAATTGGGTAATATTTATTTAGTTCAGAACTTTATGTAAGTTAGAAATGTTAATTTATATGTATACTAGGGCTTCTTAGAAAGTATCCAAAATAACGTTTTATAGCTTGAATTTTCGTATGTACAGGTGTAATTAATAAGTTTACGACGACACGTATACTTCAAAATTTTATTAAGCCTTTGGATAGATTTCTTTTCAAGTGTGATTGAACTTGAGTTGTGTATGATTTTATTGAGGAGACTACAGTCCTATTTTCCAGTCAGGTAGGGTTACCTTAACGCCCCTTAGACTATTTACTTTAGATAAATTTAGGATTGTGGTGGTGCCTAGAGACAATTGTATATTTATGGTAAGTGTAAGGCATTTAAAATTACTTTTCAATAATTTTACTGCTTATATCGACCCGCCGTTTCCACTGCAACTGGCTTACTTCGGTAGGCCTGGACGATGCCTAGTGTGGTTTGGACGTGTAACATATTACCCTCTCGTTGATAATTGGCAGGTGTTGACATTTAAGTGGGGAAGTTTTGGTTACGGCTAGATTTTAATTTTCACTAGCGTATTATTTTTCTTTTGTTGGAAAAATTAAGTTAAATAGACCCTTGAACTACCGTTTTTTTGTTATATAGCTGTATAGGATTACCCCTGTCATGCCAACCCCATTCAACTGCCGTCAAATTAAGTCTTGATATTTAATTTTATTTATATCCTTAGCTACGCATTTCGTTCGCCAACCAAATTGATTAGTTTGTTTTCAACTCTTTTAACCACGAACTGAGATAAAAGTCCCACGTGCGATCATCGATATAAATTTTAAAAGCCCTGGTTAGTTAGTTTTCTTTTACTGAAGCTACTTCGACCCCATTGCACCCATATCCTCGCGAAGAGGAAGTTAGATCTTTATGCTACAGCCCACCTAGATTGCGCCCAAGAAATCCTATTTTAGCATAATCGCGCTCCGCAATTTACCACCTCGCCTATATTAAGAAATAGCCATGCGTCAAACGTAAAAGCGTTATAAGAGGACTTTTGACTTACTCTCTTTAGGATTTTTGAACTTTGAACAGTTTATGAAGTTATTCCAATCAAAACCTCCACGTATCATATACCCAAAATGATCTCTCCATAATTATAACCCGTATCCAACCTTCGTATGTTTTACCAATTCCGCTAGCGAAAATAATTCCTCCAGGTTTAAGAGTCTTAAGACAAGCTTTCAAAAGTGTATCATGATTTCTGACATGATGAAGAACAAAGTTTAAAATCACAATGTCATACTTTTCGACATTGTCCTTTGAATGCTTTTCAATGCTCTCCCATCGGTATGGTAAATTTTTTAGACATGGATCTAGCTTTGCGTGTTCTTGAGCCACCTCTATCATACTCCTATTTACATCAATTCCTAAAATACTAGCTCCAGTTCTCGCGAACGGTTCGGTTAAAATTCCGCCTAAAAGTAAATATGCAATAAATCATTTTTACCTTCTCAAACTTACCTCCACATCCTACGTCTAAAATATTTAAATCTTTCGGTAATTGGAAACCTTCACTCCCAATTACAAGGTTTTGTTTCCTTAACACTTCTTTCATATATTCGAGAACACGTGCGTTAAGCAGGAATAGAGTTCTTACAGGTGTATTTAAATCCCACCAAATATCCTTGGCTTCTGTAAAAATGGAATTCTGTTCTACATTTACAGTTTCTTCTTTAATAGCTGTACAATTAAAAAATAATAATTTTTTTTAATGCATGTTAAAGAATACCTACTCTCTGCCATTATTGTGAAATGACAACTTAAACAGTAGGTATTTTCAGAAATAATAACATTTATCTAGGAGGACAGTTTATTAATCAGAGATAGCATTGTATTATCGCGGTTTAAAAGTAAACATTGTTCACATTTATATACTGTGAATTTCTATCCAAAGATACAAATTTTATTATAGTTTTGATTTAAAATTTGGGTTAAACATTATAAAAGTTTAGAAAAATTATGTTATTTTATATTAAATAAGCTCCATCAACTTTATTTAGTTTCTTAAACAGAGTTTAGCTTCACTTGCTAGTTGAATTAAATTTAAAAGTGATCGAAGATGGTTATGAATTAAGTATGCGAACCAAATCAGAAGATTCATGGGTCAGGCACCTGGAATTCATTCATGTGTTACAAGCCCCACCTTGTCCTCTTTTAATAAATCTTTAAATTTGAATCAGTCGTTTCCACTAGCCCCACCACGCAGCAGTGGAGTGGTGGAGTTGAACACTCATTTAATTTGGATAAAAATTTTTCCAGTCAATAGATTTAAAAGGTTATTCGCGCTTATAAAATTAGTCCCGTTATCACTAAAATTATACTGGGCCAGCCCATAAGATTGACAAAATGCCTAAAATCATAAAAATAAAATTTTCTGTGGAGAGGGTAAGTAATTCAAGGTTTATCACTGATCACACACACGTATAAATACAGATCCATGCTTTTTGTCCATTTCTTAGATACAAAGGACCAACCAAGTCAATTTTACCATCTCAAATACTATTGCGCCCTGACGAGGTCACGGGGTAAAAGAGCCTGTGTCTCTCTCATCGGTGTAGCCCAGTCATTTTATATTAAAATTTATTTGAAAAAGAAAAATCTTATAGTTCCTTTAAAATGTTCTACTAGGTGCCTATTTTAACATACCAAAACTCCCATGGTGGGTCGGTAAGTGCTCGCCATTTTGGATTTTAGGTGGCATTTTAGGTTTTTACTAAATATCTCGAAAACTATCAACTTTTGGTATACTATATTAAACTGAAAATGAAAGCAAATTAAACTTCTTACAAGAGAAATTATATATATATATATATATATATATATATATATATATACAGGGTGAGTCATTAGTGCGCCTTCGGAAGATCCTGGCTTTATTATTAAAAATAAAAAAATGTTATAGAGCCGATCTATATCAGACTTAGATGTGCATCGAATAAAAATAGTTTCATCCCTATAGGGTGTTCCATAATTGCAGGACCGGACTCGGCTTTGTTTTGTTAAATGGAACCCTATTTATTTATTTTATTATTATTTGTCTTGTTGAATGCTAAAAAAACGGTACTTCGTTTTTAAATTTATTTTGTGGCGTTGCCAAGTTAGAGCATTTTTACTTTAAAAAAGTGAAAATTTATACCTTTACTTAAATTGTTCTGAAGACTTTAATATTAACAGTAGAGCTGTAAGGTTTGGCAGACGGCTAAACATGACCTTGCTCTATCTTTTGACCTTCATACTTCCTGATTATACTATACTGGGTGTTTACAAAAAATGGTCAATTTTTGCAAATTTGAAATAACTATAACTTTTGTTTTTTTAATGGAACACCCAGTATTTTATCATGTCATCGTGTTCTGTTTTTAATTCTCTTACTTTTTTATTAAGCATGTTATATACCTAACGTTACGCGTTCTCGAAATATTTAAGATTTGTTGCAAAATTAATAAAATAATCATGACTTTTGCTTTGAATATTTACAAATCGTAAATGTCTTGTTGACAATATGGTGCAATAAACACTAATGGACGAAGGTTTACTTCTTATTCGAGTTTTTAAAATCATAATTTTATAATATGGCAGTAAGTGTAAAAGGGCATCCAGTAGGCTTGCGATTTATAATTCCTGACGTTTCGCTTAAACGTCATTCACTAGTTCCTCAGTTTAGTGTGAAAAATGAAAGTTTCACAAGATGAATGTATTGACATGGTCTACGCTTTGGGCGAAGGCGAAAGAAATTCATTTCTTGCTTCCAGAATTTATCAACAACGATTTCCTGAGCGCAGGCATCCTGATCCAAGGATATTTGAAAAACTCAAAGAAAAATTTGAAAAGGCAGGACATGTACAATACGAAAGAAAAGAACAAAGAAAACGTATTTGTGGTACTAACCAGTGTAGTGGAAAATCCAAACGTTAGCACAAGGAACCTCAGTGCTGATTTAGGTATTAGTCAAACTAGTATTTCCAAGATTATTCGAAAAAATAAATTTGATCCATAGCATTTTCAACTAGACCAAGAGTTGAATGCAAATGATTTTCAAAGACGCTTGGAATTCTCCCAGTGGACACTGGAACGATTAGGACAGGACAATGATTTCTTTAAACACATTTTGATGACCGACGAAGCAACCTTTCACAAAAATGGTTTTGTGAACAGGCATAATTTCCATTATTATGACAATACAAATCCCCACGTTATTAGAAGAATAGACCATTAGCATCACTGGTCTTTGAATGTGTGGGGCAGGATAGTAGGGAACCATATAATTCGGTCTTACTTTTTTGAAAGAAACATTAATGGTCAAACCTATCTTGAATTTCTTCAAAATGAGCTACCTCCGCTCCTTGAAGAATTGCCGTTAGACATACGTCAAAGGATGTGGTTTTAGCAGGATGGTGCGCCTCCCCACTATAGTCGCATTGTTAGAGAACATATAGACAGAACGTTTCCCAATAAATGGATTGGGAGAGGAGGGCCAGTAGGATGGCCAGCTCGGACTCCTGATCTGACAAAATTAGATTATATTATAGTAAAAGCTTAGTATACCGAGAATCTCCTATCACCAAAGAAGATATGAAAATTAGAATACGGAATGTTCAAATGGTTAAACAAAATATGCTGCGAAATGTTTGAGATTCTTTTTTGAGGAGAATTCACACCTGTTTGCAAGAAAATGGTGGACACATCGAGCATTTGGTTTAGTTATAATTTATTATAATTTTCTCAATAATTTATGATTTTTCAAATACAAATTCTTTTGTTTGCTTTATTACTTTTGTATAGACTGTCCAGTTTGTCACAATTGTCATTAATTTTGCAACAAATCTTAAATATTTCAAGAACGCGTAACGTTAGGTGCATTAACTTAATAAAAAAGTAAGAGAATTAAAAACAGAACACGATGACATGATAAAATACAGGGTGTTCCATTTAAAAAGCAAAAGTTATGGTCATTTCAAATTTGCAAGAATTGACCATATTTTGTAAACACCCAGTATAGTATAATCACGAAGTATGTAGGTCAAAAGATAGTGCAAGGTCTTGTTTACGTCTGCCAAACCTTACAGTTGTACTGTTAATATTAATTTTTCAGAACAATTTAAGTAAAGTATAAATTTTCACTTTTTAAAGAAAATATGTTCTATACTTGAACGCCACAAAATAAATTTAAAAACTAATACCGTTTTTAGCATTCAACAAGACAAATAAATAAATTAAATAAATATAGTTCCATTTAACAAAAAAGCTGAGTCCGGTCCTGAATTATGAAACCCTATAGGGATGAAACTATTTTTCGATGCACATCTAAGTCTGATATAGATCGGCGCTATAACATTTTTTTTTTTTTAATAAAACAGGATCTACCAATAATATATATTTATTTTATATACTACAGGGTGACATAAATGTTCATCATAATCAGCGATGAAGCACTTTGAAAAAAGTTCCTATGTAACTTAGGTCCAACACCTCGTTTAAAGGATATCCATTTGAAGTTTAATTATTGTTTCATATTATTTCTAAAATACCTCACTATTTTACAAATGTAAAACGAGCGAAATTTTGTATACGAGTTGGCCTGTATTTATCACCAATATTTCAAATATGACCTTATTCTGTTATTACGAATAGCAGGCGCACATCAGTTTTTCCATTTGTTATGAATCGTCATAACTTTTTTACAAAATGTAAGTCATTTCGACTGGAAAAATTTGTTTTCCAATTTCTCCTCAAAAGATACCCTTGGGACCAACGGTTTACGAGAAAATGCATCCGATGCATGCAAATTATCCAAAACGCCAAAGTAAAACTTATTTCAAAACAATGAATAACACTTCAACATTAAATTTTATTGCAAAATTTGAAGAAAGTGATTAAAAAAAACAATTAAATTTTTAGATGTTCAAA
Source organism: Vesta saturnalis (assembly GCA_036346205.1). Classification (NCBI taxonomy): domain Eukaryota; kingdom Metazoa; phylum Arthropoda; class Insecta; order Coleoptera; family Lampyridae; genus Vesta; species Vesta saturnalis. The sequence continues at coordinate 33,791 of JARFJB010000915.1, forward strand.
TTGTTGACCTTGTACTTGAAACATTTTTCAATTCTTCTTCCTGGATTAGCACCTTTGAAATATTTCCTGGGTTATTCGGAATCATTCTGGGAAATTCCATAATTCTTATTAGTTGCTCTTCATTAGTATTTCTACGTAACATCCTTTTCAGGAATCCCAAATGAAAATCGAGGAGATTAAGGTCGGGACTACGAGCTGGCCAGGACAGGTCCCCCTCGACCAATCCACATATTTCCAAATGTCTTATCCAAACATTCCCTTGCCAATCGAGAAAAGTGAGCTGGCGCGCCATCATGCATGTAACGCATTCTACCAATAATAGCCAATGGAACATCCTCTAATAACGTATTTAGTTCATTCTCCAAGAAATTTCGATACAGTTCACCTGTCAATCGATTGGGCAATTGAAATGGGCCAATTAAGTAATTGTCAATTGTACCTGCCCACACATTAATAGAAAACCCATATTGGTGACTTCTAATTACGGTTTGATGAGGATTTTCATCACTCCAATGGTGCATATTATGTACGTTCAGAACACCATCACGGCTAAAACCAGCTTCATCAGTAAACAAAATTGAAGAAAAAATATCGTGTCTTTGATTTTGCAACCAGTTGCAAAATTGTGCACGATAAAGATAGTCATGTTCTAATAGTGAATGAACCTTTTGGAAATGATACGGGCGAATAAGTTGTTCATTGAAAATTTGTCTAACTGATTCACGGTTAACATTTCGCACCGCTGAACTTGTTTTCCTGGTGCTTCTTCTCGGATTATTTTCTACCATTCGTAAAACAGTTTCTTCGTTTCGCGCAGTGCAACGAGTTCTGGAAATTCCACTATTAACTTTTGGTTTTTTAAAACAGCCATCTTCACCCAAACGCCTATGCACGTCAATAAATGTCCTATTATGAGGAACATGCCTTAATGAATATCTTTCTCGATAGATACGAGTAGGTTGAGATTCGGAAGAATTTAATCTAGCTTCGCCGTAACACATAATTATGTCCCAGTATTCTTCAAAAGTGTAGTGAACCATTTTTGAAAGTAATTTTGAAAAATTAATAAGAGAATCAATGAAAAACCTAATCAAGAACACAAAATATCTCTAACAAGACAATAATAATATTTTGACAAGTGTCATAGATTTCGTTTGTTTTTTCGTAAATTTCCATCGCCTGTTATTTTCATCACTCCAATAGTACATATTATTTTGTGTTCCTAAAATGGTTCACTATACTTTTGAAGAATACAGGGACATGATTATGTGTTACGGAGAAGCTCGATCAAGTTTCACCAAAGCTCAACGTATCTATCAAAAATGATATCCTTTAGGACAGGTTCCTAATGTTCGAACATTTATATTGACGTGCATAGGCGTTTGGATGAAGATGGGTGATGAAGATGTCTGTTTAAAAAAAAAGTTAATAGTGGGAGTTTCCAGAACTCGTCGCACTGTTGAAAATTGGTATGAGTTTTTTTCATGAACAAGTAGCTAAATGATGCCTAAACAATCTCGCGTAAATCGTATCTCGATATCTTGTTCCTAACTTAAAATATCGGCCAAAGAAAACTTTATACGAAAATCCCTTAAATTTTTATTTTTTTTAACTATATTTTTCTGGAATTGTTTCTGTTATGTAAGTTGTGACCCTAAAAAGGACCGATTTAAAGGATGAAGGTTTTTAATGCTTTAATGCTTTAAAGAATACCCCCACCACTTTATTTTTAGACATACGTCAAAGAAAAAAAGTTCAGGTTATCCTCGACTTTAGACATCAGTTATTTTTTTATTAGGTTAATATAGCAGAATTCACAGAAACATCACTTTTTTAGATTCAAGATTGTAGTTACGCCCCCTAGCGGTCATTTCAGAAACTTGAAAATATTTTCCAGGTTTTTGTATTGGCCGTTTTAATAATAACTTTTTTTTGCGCAACCCTCTATACGATGGATAGTTTCCCAGATACAGTACGTCGCATTTTTAGTTGGCCACCCTGTACTATGTACCGTAAGTTTTGTCAGCTTTATTAATAAAATAAAAGTTAAAACCTTTATGTATTAACTACTGCAGTGGTTTTTAGCCTTTTTGCAATGCTACTTCAGATTTTTACGGCAAATCTACCAAAATTTAACAATTTTTTTAATTAAAAATGAGAATTCTGCGGAAATAACGAAACATTGCTCTAATAGCCATTCCGATTTAACAGTTTGCAGGGTTTCACAAAACAATTTTTTTCTCAAAAATGTTTAACTTTATCGAAAATTTGCAAGGGGGATTTTCTCTTGAAAAATTAATGTTCTATTAAATAGCAGCTTTCAATTGTTATGATTGTGTCGATAGGAGAAGTTCTGAATGATACTATAACGTCATAGTCGTAAAAATCTAAGAGGCCATAACCTAAAGTCGACCATATTTTGCTAAAAGGAGCAATTTAACCGAGTAAGAAACTGTACCAAATTTTATTAAGTTTCATTACGTCGTTGCAAAAAACCATTATTTTATGGTAACTTTGATCGCTTATATCTATCTCTAAAAGTAAAAACTGTTTATTAAACTTTTTTTGGCTAAACCGTCTTTATTTTATCACCCGGATCTACAGTTAAGCGTTGTCGGTGTAATACACAGACACCCTGTATAAAAAACACAAACAATGTTTCTACCTGTGTCCGTTATGGACGTTGGGAGGTTATTGAGTACACTCCCGCGAAGGTTTTTAGCATAAATTTGTTTTAAATATCGGCCTCCAAGTGTCCTCATAATCTTTCGACGCAGCAACGCGTATCGGGACAGCTAGGTTTCATTAGCATAGTAGAATGCGCTGGGTATCCGATATTTGATCAAAATAACAAAAATAACTGTATTAAAAATATATATAGCTTAGTATGACTTTTGATGGAGTTTCACAGTGGGTTAATCCACGGGTATTGAATTCGTCACGGGCAACGCCGTAGGGTCGGCTAGTACTAACAATAAAAATATATTACAAGTCATGATGATAAATTAAAAGAAATGAGATAATGCAGTTTTTATAGATAATTATGCAACCGCTTTATACTGGGTGATTGATGGTGGATGGCCTATTAGACGTTTATGGAGAAATAGTCTACGGATCACTTTGAAAATTTGCTGGTTTATATAAATATTTTCAACTGTGCAGTGTTCCCGCTTCTACAAGAAAATATTAGCAACTTTGATAATTTAAAAGGAACATCCTATGTATTATTTTTTTGTTAGATTCTCTATTGATCTCTTAATAACTTTTCTTAATATGTTCTTCATTGAGATCAAGCGTACTCATGGTCGATTCTAGGAGCTCGTACTGACAACGCAGGTATTTCTAACACCAACCTATTCTGCATGACTCTCGGGCATTTCACTAGATTTAAATTTAGTATAAAATTTATTTTTCAAATCTGTTGCATGAGTACAAGTCTTATTGAACCAGGACGAGAATGACCTATGCGATTTTGTTTTTTGGGAATGTATAACTCCATGCCCATGAGGGTGATATCAGATGCCGAAACACCACAAGGTTTAATCAGTGTTGCGGACAATAGACTAATTAGAGATGGTAGAAGTTATTTTTATTAGACAGTGGTCAGATAGAACTAGTGGTAAAAGAACTGAAGTTTTATAAACAAGTGGGTTTCATGTAAAAAAGGGATCTAGAGGGCGTGGGGTATGGATAGGGTTACCAGGGATACTTATGAACTCAGAAATGATTTCGTGAGATCACATGCACTTGCACATGATCAGCAGGATCACTAGTAGATGAATATCGGAGCTAATTATAGTTGTGAACATTGAAATCTCCCAAAATTGAGATATCGCAACATGGAAACTGAGACAGAAGGTAGTTAACTTCTAAACTAAGGCACTCGAAGAAGTCGTAAAAGTTACTGTTATTAGGAGACTTTCAAGTCGGGTGAATCATAGCTTTCAGAGGACACTTGTTTTTTTAGATAAAAACAGAATGTCAGGATGTAATTGTTCAAGATGTTAGTGAACAGCATTTAGATAAGACCTGATACCGCTGATAATGGATCAAAAACTGAGTACTTTCGATGATTGAGGTCGGTTGTGCGCTGTAATCCCCGACATCCGAACGGAGCAAGAGATTTTACGCCCGGCATTTATTACCCTAGTAACCACAGCGGTCTTTTTTTAAATTTTGAATTTTCAATCGGATAAGAACTCTGTAAGAGGGGAAGAATAGGGCGAGGCCCAATATTAAGGTGTCCGTGGTAAGGGAGGTGGTATCTCCCCGGTTGACATAAGGTACACATATATCCCACCTTTCTCAAGTATTGTGGAAAGCAGACCACCGATGAGGAATCTACCAAAAAACGAGCAGCGCACTCTGCGTAGCCTACAATCCAACAAGGACATCATCATTCTTCCAGCCGACAAAGGAAACGCCACGGTAATAATTGACAAGACAGGCATGAAGATCCGACAGTTACTACTAAGACCCACCATATCAACTGATAGGAACGGATTCCACAACCTACCTGAAGAAGACCAAGGCCAAAATCAAGGAGGGCAAGATGAGCGAAGAAAAACAAATCCAACTGATACCATGGGAGAAACCTTTAAAATCTCCAAAACGGTATGGGTTACTAGAAATACATAAAACGGGCGCACCATTGAGACCAATCGTCAGTTCAATCGGATCGCCATTATAATAACTAGCAAAATATCTGGTACAACCACAACCGTTTGAGAACAATCGGAACCCTACGTATATAACTCCAACTACCTCATCGAGATACTGAAGAAGGAGACCTTAAACCAGAACCACCTACTAGTGAGCTTTGACGTCGTGCCACAATTTACAAACATTCCGATCAACGAGTGGCTGGACATAATCAAGGAGGAACACTGAATACCGAATGACATCATGACACTAACTGAACATTGTCTGAGGAATACATATTTCATCTACGAGGGACAACGGTACAAACATGTCGACGAAGCATCAATGGGATCACCACTATTACCAGTGATAGCCAACTTATTCATGTGCCACTTAGAAATAGAAATTATAAATATTGCCAGGTTCAAACCGAACTTATGATTGAGATACGACGATGACACCCTCGTTATGTGACTACACGGTAGGCAAGCTCTTGGAATATCTAAACAGTGCCCACAACAAAATCAAGTTTACCATATAAGTGGAGGATGATAGCAAGCTACCATTCCTGGACGTGCTGATATACAAGAAGGATGGGTATCTTGGTCTCACGGAGTACAGGAAGGCACCTATATTAACAGATACCTCATTGCCAAATTCCACCATCATGAGGCGCAGCTGCAGTCATTTGTAAAAACATTGGTATTTAGATCAACGCGACTCGCGGACTCAAATCACAAAAAGAGAAGATGGCAACACTAACAACGGATTTAGAATTAGGAACATCTGAAATCCCAAAGACCAGGAAAACCAAAAACTACATAGGTGGAACCACCAGCAGTCAAGATCACGCTTCTGTATGTAAAAGGATTAACAGACACTCAATAGCGTTTGAAAATACTAGGATGATAGCCAACGTCAAAAACGCTACAAAAAGAACCATCCGAGAGACCATCAAAATTGAGAAACAGAAACAGAACCTCAACACACGAGACTATCCTCAAACCAGACATAAACAGGAGATCGGACAGTAAAACATCAGTTCGATTCGAGTAACATGAAGCCCAGCCAAACATTTGAAGACAATCTGAAAGTGCCTAATGGGAATTTTCCGAGTCAGATGTAACGGCAGAAAACGCGAAACATCCGAAGAAATAACGGTATTGCATATTACACTTGCGGTAACCTAAAATTAATAGTATATATGTATATATATATATATATATATATATATATATATATATATATATATATATATATATATATATATATATATATATATATATATCTTTTAGTGGAAATTCATTATCCTTCTATTTCAGTTGAGAGTCAAACTTTTTATGCTCGTCTGTATATGAATCAATCTTTTAACGCAGACCCACTTATCCTTTAGTACTAAAACGACCAGAACTCCACTTCTTTAGTGAATTCCACGACTTAGTCTAGATATCCCGCAGCTTAGTAGTTTTAAACCTAGTCACACCTAGTTCAGAAAAAAACAATTTAGTTGAGAAACGAATCCATCAAAACCGCATTTTAGTTGAAAAACACACCTGTTACGCTTCATCTTGGTCGAATCCTGGCAATATTGCAAAATGAGCTAGAAGTGACGTGTTTATACTACTGAACGGAACAATGATGAAAAATAAAAGCTTAGGAACTGTGAATGTGGCGTTTCTCTGTATTTGTTCACGAAAAGTGGAGGGTGACTGCGCTTTTTTAACATCTTCAGTCACAATAATGAAGTTTTTCCATTAATAATTTAGTATGTATGTAGAGTGAGATTGGGGTTATATACGGTTAGAATAGTTAGGTTGCTGAGGAAACAGTTAATGGTTAAGATTCGTTTAAATTGCTTAATATTTGTCCCTTCCTCCGCCTTATATGCGGCAATTTAAGTGAATTTGAGCGTAGTAACTTCTCTTAAATCCCTAACTCCGCGTTCTTTCCGCTTCTACCTTATGTTGTAACTGAAGATCTGGGAATGAAAGACGTGGTTTCCCTTTCCATACAAACCAACTTTTCTATTTTGGAAACAACTTCGAAGAACGTGCTGTATAGTATATTTAAACATACATCGTAACGTACTGCCGTACTGAATATGTGTAGCTGAAGATGTGGGAATGAAAGACGTGGTTTCCCCTGCCCTTCCATATAACCAACATTTCTCTTTTGGAAACAACATCGAAGAACGTGCTGTGTAGTATTTTTAAACATACATCGTAATGTACTGCCGTACTAAATATTTGTAACTGAAGAATCTGGGAATGAAAGACGTGGTTTCTCCTCCCCTTCCATAAAACTAACTTTTCTCTTTTTGATACAATACAAAGAACACGCTGTATAATATATTTCAAGATACATCCTAATGTACTGTCGTAGTATATGTAGTTGTAAAATAGCATTTTATTGCTTAAAAATACATAATATCGTATTTTAACTAAATTAGTATCATTTTAAAATAAATCCTTTATCATGAGTGCATGCTGTACATAATGACGTGTTAAGTTCAATGTCCACATCTTTACCATACAGTTACCTAACCTCATTTTTTTACCTTAAAAATAATAATAAATATAATACCGTTAATTCACACGATACACAAACATCCAAAAAATGGATGAAGCAGGCAAGGAAATTTGTATTTGCCGAACCTGCATGCAAAAATTGACAAACAATAATGCCATACATTTGGATTCAACACATTCAACTACCGATGCTGCTTCCGTTCGAGAAAAGTTAAGTTACTGCATACCTGAATTGGTAACAGACTTCTTTAACCTTTTTAATTAAGAATGCATAGAAAATTTTTAGGATTTTGCAAACATCAATATCAGTCAATATGTATGTAGCGTTTGTGTCTTAGCCGTAAATTTCATGTACGATTTTAAAATGCAATGTATAAAGATGGAAAGTGCACTGATAGAAAAACATAATGAATGTACAAAGGTGGAAATACTTGAAACAGATTATACGGAGCTTGCAATAGTGGATAGTCATTTAATATCGTTTAATAATTCAGAAGTGAAAGTTGAACAGCCAAAAGAAGATACAAATGATTCAGGGTTACTACGTTCAATTCTAGATGAATCATTTATCCCATTTAAATGTGCATTATGTAATTTTACGAGTTATAAATCTGGGGTGGAGATGCATATGAAATTACATGTACTTAAATGTGACTCTTGCAATTATGAAGCTTCGAGCAGTGAAGATTTGGAGAAGCATAAAAATGAGCATATACCAGAAAGTGTACTAATTCACGCTTTAACCACAAAAAAGCCGTATAAACGAAAAAATACATTCGAGTGTAAAGTGTGTGCCAATACATTCGCAGATGCAAAACTCCTGAAATTGCATGTAAACGAACATACGCAGGATACTGATGTAATTTGTTTAGATTAGTTTTATTATGTGCAGCTCTATTTATCTGGTTTTTAAATATACAATTTTAGCAAATCCGTTTATATATATAATCCTTTATTATATGCACCAATTAATTCATGAAAACTATTATTTTTTAACAAGCTAATCTCTAGAACTTCTAAAATATCAATTTCAAAATCATCTGATCGTAAATTGGAATAAGTTGTAATAATATAATTGATATATGTCTTAATTCTATTAATTTTTTCTTTGTCTCTATCGTGAAATATAATCACACCAGCTTTAAATACTGAAACCGATTTAAACCCACATGCTAAAATGTACACAACACCAACCAAAAACCTTGTTAACAATGGTATACCATAAACAACAATATCACAGTCATCCTCTAAATAATTTTTAATTAAAGAAATAAATTCACGTTGAACGACATGCTGTTGATCATTTGCTTTAAAACAACTTCTACTTATGCTAACATACTTTTCAGGTAAATACTTCTTAACTGCGTTAAAAACTATATCATTATCTATTGTAGCAGTAGTATACCCAAATTCCGATTTATAAACCATTTCAATATGCCGACCCGTTTGAATTTTCATAAAATATGGAAATGACACACTGAGCAGTTTGAAATTCCAATCCTCGCCTAAGGACTGTCTTTTCATAAATATTCTCAACAACCTTCTCCATTTGGGAATCCTATTAGGAAGTTTGAACTTCTGTAGATAATTAGCTGCGACTTGTTCTTTAATACTCCAGATTTGCTCATTTATTTCCTCATCTTTAGTTCTGAAGAGTTGAATATTTGAATTAATTCTCTCACATTGTAAATTCATGAAAAATTTTGCACATTCCTCCACTTGGATTAAGAATGCCTGGTTGATGTCGTCAATGCTGAACATGGCTTTATTGTCTTCCTCACTTACATATGGTTTTATGAGTGAATCCCAAATATCTGTAAGTATAGCAGTACCTTTATATTCGAGACAGATCACGTAAACTTCGGAATTTCCACTTTTAGAAGTGCAAGGTTTAAAAATGTGTACCTGTTTAAATACACAATTTAAGAGGTACATAAGACATACAGTACCATGTTCAAATATTGTAAATAATTTTAGAATAAAGCTGCCGTGTTCGCAAAGAACTTTTAAAGCTGTAATAACTTCGCAGTAGTGTAAAAAATGAACATTACGCTCTTGCTCTCCAGGATCTTCCATACAGTTTACACTTCCATCAGCGGTTACAAGCATAATATTACTACATCTAGCCACTAAGGCTTTGTGATTATAGTATTTGCGTAAATCACCAGTAGTGTCTAATCCAAACTCCCAACTATGAAGAGTCTGCCGGATCAATCGATCATCATAAATCATTTCAGCAATATTATTTCCTTCATAGTAAGGATTTAGAGTTGATGCTATCCAAGACCATTTAAGTTTAGGGTGTTTTAAGTAAAGGAAATAATTCAAAGCACTTATAAAAGCCCCGGTGCTTCACATAAATGTAGACTGTTGAAATTTTTAGTTAGTGATTTTGGTATAATTGGATAAGTATGAAGACATTCGTAAAATTTACACCAAGCTTGTGTTAAAAGCTCAATTTTTGAAGTGTTTAAGATTGTTTTTATTACAAAACTTGAAGGGTCTGTGTATTTCGTGTGTTTGGACCATTCTGTTAAAGGGAATTTATTAAGTTGGCCCTTACAATTGTTTAAATTTGTTTTCATGTTTTGTAATGTATCAATATACCAGGTTGGGGTGATGTACGACTTCTGTGGTAAGGACCATGTTTCGTTATTGGTAAATTTAAATTTTTTGTTAAAAAAGTCTTCTACGTCTTCGTCTTCCGACATTTTATTAAAAAGGCGGTGATTTAATTAGAATTTGAAATTGTAGGTTATTTTTTATATATAAATGGTTAGATTGCAATCAACGAAAACAAAAAACCAAATATCCCTAAAATACACCAAGAGAATTAGTGGATCAGGAAGATGATAGATCCAGATATTTTTGCTCTTAGTTCCCCGACAAGCACATGGTAACTTATAATATGCACAGTTTTACTTTTCTACTTCTCTATCCTGTTATTACAAATAAATATTGACATTTAAATTTTTCAATAAAATTATGCCTTGATTAGGCAACACACATTACATGAACCAAAAAAATTTCGCACATAATATGTTTTTAGATTGAGAAAATGGCAACTAAAAATCGAGTTAACTGCTTGATATTTTATTGATTAAGAATTTAAAAGTTAAAAATTTTTTAAATTTTCTTTGAAAGTAACTGTTACAACCAATTCTAGAATATCCTGACATGTACAATAAAATTACACCCTACTTAGGTAACTCACATGACAAGAACCAGGATGTTGGGTTTCTTTGTAATGTTAATTTGCCTTTAATTGGCTCCTCCGACGTTGATATGTGCACTGTATTCTCGCAACACTTATTAATTACAAAAAAGTAATATATATATATATATATATATATATATATATATATATATATATATAGCGGATCTTTGCCCCCATTAAACAAAATTATTTTAAAACTCAATGTATTATTGCAGCAAAAATATATATTCCACCAAAAAACTTAGAAATATCTTTGGAAACTTTCAAAAAACTAATCCGTTAAACTAACAAAGTTTCTTTAAAAACTTGCATAAAAATAAACTAATTTAAAGTTAAATCACTCAAGTCCGTAGAAAAACTAACAAAGTTCTTGAATCTTGCAGAACTCCCTTGCATTGGCTTGGAAAGCTTTCTAACAATGTCAGCTTTATTGACTTCGGTTTCCGAGAAACGCATGGTTTGGGGTACCCTTTTATAGAAAATTCCATGGTAACCATCATGTTCTAGTGCAGTTATCCGCATAACATAAAGACGGAATAAGTCTTTTCCGTACACTTTAACCACAGCAAATTCTCCCACACTTAGCCCAGACGAACCACTATTTGATTCAGTATCACTTTCGGAGAAATTCATATCGCTGCTACTGTCATGGAGGAGATTTGCGACTCTGAGTCAGAGGAGGAATAATTATGATTTTCATTTAATTTGCATTCATTTGTTTCAAAAACTTTTCTCACAGCTTTTTTGTTAATCTTAATACTTTCTGACGGCAATGTTACAAATAATTGCTCAGCATTTTCTTTCGAACATCTAAATTCTTGGGATTTGTCTTCTTACGATCCAGGTTTTGGGGATTTCTGAGCATTTACAATATCAGCTTTACTTAACATATTCTCAGCATTTTCAGAAGGTTCTGTTTGGTTGTCGCTGTAAGATGGGTGCCTTCTTAGAATACAATTTCCCTACGCATGTCTTCATCGTTTACATCAACATCATCCACTCTGTCTTCTATTTCCATTTCTTGCTCCGTAACAGACGCAGGTAGAAAATCTTCTTCAGTAAAAATATTTTCATCGAGGGGGTAACCATTAACGGCTTTCTCAATACTAGCTGTCTTCTCATAAGCCTGCTTGAATAAACCAGCAATGTGGTATTCGGTTACTACTTGTCCAGTTATCAGATAAGTCGTCGTAATAAGCTTTAAGTGGTCTGAAAAAGTTCCTATCCGGTGGCTGCGCGCGGTGGTTGCTATGTGGTGGAAGGCTCAGCAGGTGAATGTTGTTCTTTTTTCCAAAACTAATGGCTTCCAAACTGGTATGACAAATGTGATTATCTAATATTAGCAGAATAGGGCTGTCAGTTGTAGGATTTGTATGTTTACGAAAATGCTCCAAATAATCGAGGAATTTTAGTGAATTCATGTAGCTAGAGTCAGTTACAGCTAAAGTAGAACCAGTTGGAGCATCCTTTATGAAAAGAGGATTTTGTCTTTGGCGTGCAAATATAAAGGAAGGGGGTACAAAGTGCTCCGTTGCACACATAGCACACGCTACTGTCACAGTTTTTTCCTGCTCGGCAGCTACATTTTTGGCTACTTCTCTTTTCCCAGTTGGAGCCACATGTTTAGGCAATTTATTTGGGACGGTCTAAAAACCACTTTCATCCATATTGTAGATTCTGTTTGCTGGGAATTTATATTTGGCAAGAATTACTTTGAAATCTGCAAAATATTGGGACAATTGCTGCCTGTTGAAACCCATTGTTCTCGCTACACTGGTTTTTCTAGGAATACGAAGTGAAAGACGATTTCGTTTCATAAACTGTCTTGTCCAATCTCTTTCCGCTAATTTTTCTGAGCAAATTGAAATGCTAGAGAGCGAAGCGATTTCAGAGTAAGCCCATAAAAACGCAAGTCTAGTGCTTTACAATGGTCTACTATTTGCTTCTCCTGTTCTTGAGTAAATACAACTCGAAACCGTCCTAAAGAATCTACGCCGTTACCAGATTTAAGCCGCTTCCGAATAGTAGATTCATCGTACCCAAGTGTCCGCCCTATTTCCCTTATTGATATTCCTCTATCACGCAACTGTCTAACTTGTCTTAAAACATCCTCTGTCAATGGCTTCAAGCTTCTTTTTTTCTTGTAAGACCTGAAAAATTAAATTGGTCATTTTTGCAAAAAAAACAACAAATTTTTTTTGAATTACCAAACAAAAGGGGTAAGAATCCGCACAAGTGGGGCAAAAGTCCGTAGCGGATCTTTGCCCCATCAGAAATGCGGACTTTTACCCCAAAATGCACGTTTGTTTTTAGCAAACATTTACTGGAAAATTATAACCTCAATTCAATATATTTTCTGTGGCAAATGTTCTCTAAAAACCAAGTATTTCAGAGGAATTAAAAGAATTCTTATTGAATAATGTATGGATTTACACCTCATTGTTTTAAAAATAAACGACGCACAAGGCACGTGTCTGTTTTGTGGCTCATTCACTGAAGTACTGACCGCGTCGTACTTTACTTGGTTTAATATAACCGATGATTCTCGCATTAAATGCGTGCGGACTTTTACACCGCGCGGACTTTTCCCCACCTATATATATATATATATATATATATATATATATATATATATATATATATATATATATATATATATATATATATCCCGCTATACATCTGACGTCCATACATTGCAAATTTTCTATACATCGGACGTCCATGTGATATACAACGTCCGGTATACGGACGTCGAATGGAATTCCTTAATAATTTTTTTGGGCTATGTTTTGCACTACCAGCACAATATCAAAATTTAGTATGGACGCCTAATGGATGCAAAATAAAAATTTGTATATTATTTAAGTTCGCGAAACAATCTCGAGGTGGCGCTAAATTCGATGTGTGTATATCTTAAATATACATCAACTTTCATGCCATGAGAAATATGACGTCCGGAGATTTGGCTACATCGCAAACCGGTTGTAGTCGTTTCGTGCTCTTGATTTAATAGACGCTGTATTTCATTTACGCACCATAGGGCGTCCGTATATTAAATTATAATACATAAATATCCATGTATTTTATTTTCATAGTTTTAAGTTTATGGTAATACTTATTAATCATCAACAATAAGAAAACAGATCACAACAATGACTGTTTAGCAATCAAAGTATTTACAGTTCTCTTCTCATTACGGTATTATGGAAAAATCGTATTTTGTACGTATATAAGATTAATAAAATTGACTATTTTGACGAGAAACATGGTCGATTTTGTTAGTTATCGCTCAGGGCCGTCGAGAGTTAGTTCGGGCCCGGATCCCCGTCTGCGACAAAAACTTCTATAAGCTATATGATGTTTTTACCAAATCAAGTAAACCAAAACGAATTTTTTTAAATTTTATTTTATATTTTAAATTTATGCTATGTTAATACTTAAAATGTACAAACTTCATTTCAGAATATGATTATAATACTCAACACTTAAGTTTCTGCGTGCAGACATATCGTATTTTGCAAGAAAAAAAAGAAAAATAATGAAGTAAGTTATAATGTGAAATGTAAACACCGGCTGTAAAATGTTAATTACAAATTGTATTTATTGCCGCTTATGTACAGCGTACGGGCCCTTACAGGAGGCTCTGGCCCCGGGAGTTTGGCCCTCAACCCCCTCCCCTAACGGGCAACTTTTTTACTTGAAATGTCACCATATACAATTTTCAGTAGTAAATAACCGTTTTAGAACTTTGACTGACGTACTGATGTACACCAATCATTGACTTAAAGTATAAATTAACTACTTTGATTTTAGTAATTTCACTTACAATTTTACATACAACAGCGATTGCTATACATTGCCGGAAAAGGAAAATTGATATTTATTTTTAATTAAAAAATAAAAGGTTGCTGCCGATGCTGGTAACTTGAGCCGTAATTTCTATTTTTAATTTGTTAAAATATTTGAATGCAGAATCAAAACTGAGTACGTAGATGTATAAAACTTTTGACTAGTTATTTACCATCTTGATAATTCAAAAATTTAAACAGGATTGAAATGATGGATGCTATATAACTGTGTACTATATTTGATACGTTCGCTACCCCTTGATTTTTAGAATACCTCAGCAATAGCCGCAAAGTATTTTTAATAAAAATAATTTTTGTTTAAATAATGTCCCCTTACATAGATTCGACTCTCACAAAGGGGTAATCCAGAATTGAAAGGGTGTGATATCATCATTGTTACCTTGTCTTTTGTGTTTAGTTCCGGATTCTTTTATCTATTTAATTACTAGGTCATCATGGCCCTTTCGCAATTAACATTATGGAAATTGACGTCACAAACATGTAATTTGTTAACTATCTAATACATTTTAAACATCAAAGTTTTTCCCTTCAGCTATCATCTTAATGTAGTTTTTCATAAGTTGCTTGAAAATGAAACTGGTATGGTTTCGAAACATGTCGCAGCTATTGTAATTGTTCAAAAATTTTAATACCTTTTATAATTTAAAGTACTTTGATTTGAGGATTGCAGAGCCACCCAATTGTTGTAATTGTTACACGGGGCTTATATAATCTAATAACCGTCAAATTTTACTACCTGTTGGATTGCGAACCAGCAGTTTAAATACTTTAAAAGCATAACTTCATCCATTCCTCATCATTCACATTAAAGTTAGTTAAAGAGGAGGTAGTGTTTTGTCACACCCTTTTAATGTCCCTTTACAATGTCTAAACACCGTTTACTCCAATCTCAAGTGTAGGGCTATCAATTAAAAATTTTATTACATAGCCATAATTGAATTTTCTGTTTTGCATTTTTGATAATTTTAGGTGATCAAAATCCTAGCCCTAGTTATGGCCGCGCAAACACGAACGGTGCATAGCGCATGTTCTAGGCCACCCGCGTAAACGCCACCGAACGTGAATGCATATCTAATGTAATAAGAAAGCTAACAATTGAATCACATTAGATGTGGCATGTATGTTTAATAGAATAAAAATTTTCTATTAACCGTAATAATACCTTGGTTCTATACATTCCATGAGAGCTTGGACAATTAAAAATTTTAAACCTAAAAACGTTTCAATTTTTTGAATCGAAATATGCAGAAATGGTATATTTCGTAGTGTTTGGTGTTCTACAGAAACATATACTCGTTCTGGTATTAGCAAATGGTTGGTTTATCCTAGTAGCAGACGTAACTACAGTGGCCAGACAAAATTTCGAGAAATCAAGTGTACGAGTAGAAGTAAGTGTAAGAGCAAGTGAAAGAGCAAGTGCAACTACAGGTGCACGCGCAAGGGCAAGTGCAAGTGTAAGTGAGAGTGTAATTGTAAGTGATAAGTGTAAGTGTACGTGTAAATGTAAATATAAGTGTAAGGTAAGTGAAATGTAAGTGTAAGTGTAAGTGTAAGTGTAAGTGTAAGTGTAAGTGTAAGTGTAAGTGTAAGTGTAAGTGTAAGTGTAACTGTAAGTGTAAGTGTAAGAGTAAGTGAAAGTGTAACTGTCAGTGTAAGTGTAAGTGTAAGAGTAAGCGCAAGTGTGTGTGTGTGTGTGTGTGTGTACCTGTGTGTGTAAGAAAGCGAGAAACAAGAAATACAACATTAGGAGAAGCCCAGACTGCATTATAGAAATGGCAAGAAACTGTAAAAATGAGAAAAACACATTTTTATTTTTATGTAAAGTACAATTTATTTATTTTTAGTATATGCATTCTGAACAAACACTTTAATCTTTAACCAATTTTTATTATGCAAGATTTCTTGGTATTTTTCAATTAATTCTTCGCATTCGAACCTTTTTGGTGGTTGTCTTGATTTTATATGTTTTAAGAAATACTTTGTTACAATTATCTTTTGCTCCTCTGTCCATGGAACTAATATTCGACGGTTACATTTGTTAGGTTTTTCATTAAAATCAGTTTTGGCTTCCTTATTACAGATCTTTTTCGGTTTTATTTTTGTTTTCGCTATATTTTCCAACACTTCTTCAGTCAGCTTATCAGAATTTCCTTCTTGTTCCACAGTTTCTGAAATTGGTAAATCATCTTCATTTTCACCTTGAATGTTTGCATCATCTAATTCATCCCTTTCATTGTCTTTGTTATTCTCATTCGTGCACAATAAATCTTCATCCATGTTTATTTTAATGTCATCTAACGACTTTCCTTTATATTGCCCAGCTTCACCTTTTTCCATTAGCATTAACAATTTGGATATTTTCGCTGTCTGATATACGTCATCTGGCAGTCTGTAATTTTGTCTATGAACTGAAAGAGTATGGCCCATGAAAGTAGCTAGTTGTTCTATATCATTTTCGGACATGTTAAACAGTTGAGTTAGTGTTGCTAGATGCTTTCTTAATTTTGTGCACGTGATAGCGTCGGGATTTCTTGCCCCACATTTTACTGCATATTTTTTTAAACTCTTGTATCCATGGATAGGTTGCGTTGTTCCTGGATTACCGAAAAGGTATAAATTGAATTGTGATACAAACTTCTCTCTGACTTTAATCAAGGTATCTAAATGATTTTGAACATCGGTACTAAATAAAACTGGAACTCCCTACCTCGCTTTCCTCTAATAACAATACGCTTGAAATTTTTATTAAAATTTTTCTGTGGTTGATAATACTTCTTTAAATTCTTCATAATTTTGAGCGCTGATTTCCAAATTATATGTACGTAATAACAATCTTTGGAGTTCTCCAGGTCTTCGTCGATTTAATAAAATAGTTCTGCAATAAATTGTTTCTAACAACGTTAAATAGGAACTTGCATCGGGATTTTCACCCTCTAGTTTCCTTTGAGCATCATTTCCAGTTGATACCAAAAAGTCTTTCAATAATTTTAAGTCGTCGGCTAAAGGAAGCAAACTTACTTTGTTCCATTTTTTTAAATTCAAGTCATTTGATGCTTGAGACGATATATCAAATTTCCAATGAGATTCGATTAGTTTAATTAATGTCTGTAAGCTTTTTTCGGTTTGATTAGCTGAAGTGGTCGAAAACACTTCTTTTTTTTTGAGAACATTCATAATTGAGATTTCGCAACATTGTTTTAAATTTGTGCCCATGTTTATAGCAAAAGTGGGAGATACGTAGAATTCTTTTCGCAGTCATATTTTGCAACTACTTTTGTTGCATTTATCAAAATATCATACTTTTCCGCCTTTAGTACATCAAATAAGGATTTAATGGAAGGATCTAATTTTCTAGTTTCAATTAGCAGCCTTGATAATTCCCGCATCTTACGTGAAACCACATTGACAAAATGTGTCTCGCGATGAATTTTAAATATCTTGAACCAAACGCACATATTAAATGATCTTTTTCGCAACTAATGATATTTCATCGGCCCTCATCCGTGGAAAAACCAATTCTCTCAATTTCTCATCAATCTTCAAATTTCTCACGATAAAGTTATGTGCTTCAGCCTGAGTATAAGATCCAGTTGCATGCTTACATCTCTTTTATGTTTCCAGAGACTCTTAGACGAATAAAACCGAAACAGAATTTGCATGGTAAGATCTTCCTGTTTACTGAAGGCTTTTGATGGGTTTCCCAGATTCGTTGCTTTCAATAAAGTTTCCTTTTTTCTTATGGCAGTAATCAAGTCTTTTCTTTCTTTGCTTTTGAGTGGGTAAGATGCGATTTTTGCACTTCAAACTCGGTAGCATGATTGCGCAATATATGGCGTGCAAAATTCAATACCCACTCTTCACAAAAATAACAGTAGTTTTTTCATAACTCTTTTCTTCTTAGGTTGATTTTTTCTGCACCTGCATTATTGTTAATACTATCGCTAGTTGTAGAAAGTTTTGTATCAGATGATGGTCCAGCAATTAAAATATTTTCGATTATTACTATTTTCTTTTGTTGAGTTTCTTCACCACGTTCAGGCTACAATATAGCATTAAATAAGTTTAACAAACCAATTTCTGTTTGATCTATACACATTTACCTCGCTTTCCGAATCCAATGAATCGCAATTGATCATATTCTTCCTTTTCTTTGCCTGATCTGAGATTTCTTCACTACTAGCCTGCAAAATAATATGAACCAATTACACGATGTACTTTCGTGAACGTTATTTATAGAAAAATAGATATTTTTAATCTAGTGCACGAAATGTTACTTTGGTGATCGAGAGCTGAAGCTGCGCCTCGTTAAAAAATCAGTTATCGATCACCAAAGTATTTCGCACACGAAATATTTTTTTACAAACGTAAAAATAGTATATTAGATCTTTTAAAATTGTTCTAAAATAATTAATATGGGTTAAAATATATTTCCAAATCATTAATTAATTGCTGCAACTATGGAAATAAAATGGCAGTTGTTGACATGGAGGATGGAAATCTTCGACCGTGGCCGAAGGATACGTGGAAGATTCTATCAATAATAAAATTCAAATATCAAATAAAATTGTAGACTGAAATTTCAGGATCAAGTGCCATCACCTCTACGGCAGTTGCCTCCAAGCCAAAATGGATCTCCAACCCGCAAAACTACAATATCACGAGCTGAATTTGAATTATCTGGTTTAGGAATAAATATTGGTTCGTGTACTGGCTGCACCATTAATGTTAACATTGTAAACAATAAATAAAATTAGATAGTGTAAAATTTTGTCACACTCTGAAAAGTGTTAAAAAGCCTTCATTATTGTAAAACATTTAGAAATAAAGGTTTTGTTGAATTTTGCTTGATTGAGGACCATAAAGGTTAAAATACAAACATTTCATATAGTTTACATGCAGTGCGCGAAATATGTATTTCGTACACTATTTCGCGCGTAACGTAGGAAAATGAAAAAAGAGGCACTTTGCGAATTGTTATCAATGCGCGAACCTATTCATTTTTTGACGTTTGTAAAAAAATATCTTTCGGATTTAGTAGTTGACGAAAGGTATTTATAGTATAACAAATCACGTCTAATAAAACAATAAATGGAGTTACACATTTACCTCACTTTCTTTATCAGATGGAATATAGTCCGGATCCTCATTAGAATTTGAAAAATATCTGAGGGAGTTGGTGGTGGTAATGTCTCATCACTTCCTTGAAAAGGGCTGGAAGGTAGAGTGGAAATATTCAACTATTAAATAAAAAAACTTAATAAGTACAATAATCTTATTAATAAAGTTTAACCTGATGCTGCGGTAAAACAGGAGAAAGAGGTACATTGCACATTCTGCGCCAACGATGGTGTTTTTCAGTAAGACGTTGCATAATTTTCTAAAAATACAGAAATTCGCTAATGAGCATTATATTCTACACTTGACTTATTTTATGCAAATATGTAACACCGATTTAAATGAAATTTCATTAAAAGACTTATTTTTAAAAATGAATGTTTTTTTTACAAATTCGCTGTTTTGTCAAAAGTTACAACTTTGAGAATACTCCTTAGAGGACTTTTTAATGAAATTACTTTAACACAAGGCATTTAAAACTGTGTACAATATCATACACAAATAAGAATAAAAGTTAAACCTTGTTAAAGGAAATCTAAAACAATCTGGAGAAATTCTTTATTTGAATTATCATTTGTGCTAATTAATAAAACCAGTTAATTTTTGAATTTGCATAAACTGGTTTTATTAATTGGCATAAGAAAAATTAACCCTTGTTTTTATTTGAAAATGTAAGGCTTGTTTACCCTATATCTAAGAAATGAAACAATGTTGTCAAATGGCAGTAAAAGTACCTAGCTTCTCTAAAAAAACCATTGAGCTGTCCGGGCTTTTTTAGTTTTAAAATGCTTCAAACTCTTTAGACATTTTCCATTCTTGCGACTTCAATATTTTTGTTAAAAATAAAAAACTAGAGCACTGAATTCAGAAAAGAAAGGCCTTTCAAATGACCTATCACTCGCTCCATCATACGTATTTAAATTTTAGGGGTTGTCCCCACAACGCTAAGGGATGACATCTATTCAGGTTGAAAATCATGACAAAAGTTGTCCCTTTTCATTAAAAAATTGGCATGTTTTCGCATTTCTCAAAAAAAAAATTTTCTAGCCATAAACCCGCCTGTTTCCTATTCGTTGACCCACCCTGTATACTACCTACTATACTTCCAAAAAAAAATTTTTTTAAATAGAAATATAGTCAAAGTGTTTTAGCAAATTCATACTATCTTAATTTTATCTATCATTAATTTTGTTACCTAATATTTACGTTTCTTTTATATTATTTTTATTAGGGCCTCCTCTGTTTATAGTACCATATGTTTGGTTGTTTTTTAATCGAAATTGAACCGTAAATAACAGAATTATGGTTTGGGTTGTTTAGAAGTCACATTGTATAAAATGTATGTATCAATATTACTTTAGTAGGGAAGTCAGAGGAAACGTTGTCTGAAATGTAGATGTAATGAACCCTTTAACCTGAAGGGTGCATAAAAAAATATTTAAAAGTCGTTTGTGGAAGTGTGTAAATGTGAGAACGAAATACAAATCAATCAAAATAAGTAGTTACGAAAATTGGAGATAGTATGATTATTTAAACTCTAACATACAATAATACAAATTTTACATTATGAAATTGCATACTTTCTGAGAAATCTAAACTGACTCGTCAAAAAGTTTTTATGATAAATACTTGCTTAATTAACAATCAGTTTCAGTAAGATATGATCAAATGTTTTGTATAAAATGCAGCGCGAAATATTAAGGTTGTTCCCAAAAAGGCGTACATTTAGGACTTTTTTCGCTAGCAATAAAGACCTTGATTTCCTTTTCCAAAATCAAGCAAATAAATGAAAAATAACATACCTAGATAAAAATGAATAACTTACTTAAGCATATTTTTTTATTACGATAAAAACGACAATTTCCCCAAAATGTTTTAGAAAAAATAAATTAATACTTACCTAAGTTTCAATAATTTTAAATTTCACTAACAGTAAACACTAAATTCAGTGCAACGCATAACACGCGCTATGGAGTAATGAGAACTAAACAACTCCTATACCTAAATAATATAGACGATATTATATTTCACTGACTTGACAAAATGCTAATATTTAATCTTGCAACATTGCTGGACTTCTAATGGATAGTATATTCAGCATAACAATGAATGAAACTGTATATTGAAGGCGTCGAATGTCTGCGATATGAAAGGATCTCTGGTTGATACTACCATAAAAGCGACAAAATTTTTTCAATATCTGAATAGCACACAGTATCAGGCAATCGTATATAGAAAATATACACGAACCAAATATATCATATTTCAGTTATTTCTAGTGGACGTTCAATGTTTTGACTATGCAAGGACGTCGGATGTATAGGGATGTATATATATATATATATATATATATATATATATATATATATATACATATATATATATATATATATATATATATATATATATATATATATATATATATATATATATATATATACAATTCATTTTAGAGTCTATCTCATGTAATTAAATTAATAAATCAACGTTTCGCATCACTTTTCGAATTATGCCATATTTAATAATTAATATCGCGCATACTGTTTCAAATAATTCCAATAAATAGGGCATTTTTGAACTCAGGAGAAAGAGTTGCATCGATTTCCGCGAAGAACATACATGGTTGCCATTTAAAAATATGAACCTTGACGTCATAACCGGAAAGTGCGCAGCTCCATCTACATGTGCGTCATAGCATAAAGCATAAAAAATCGACGTGTCGCAGGATTTTGACCACAAATTAACGATTTCGAAAATAATGAATTTATCCGTTACTTTCTGAGCGCATTGTATAATGGTCAGTTTTATAAACAAGTCAAGGTCCCAGTG
>JARFJB010000916.1:0-78623 GCA_036346205.1 Vesta saturnalis
TTATTTGGGGCTGGCCCTTTGAGTTAAAATTGATTTTAGCGCCATCTAGTGGCGTATAGACTAATGAACATTTTCTATAATAGAAGCTAATAATGCACACTCCTTGCTTTATCTGTTTCTCTCTCGGTTCTTTCCACACACACACACACACACACACAACACACAACGCACCACGCACGCACGCACGCACGCACGCACGCACGCACGCACGCACGCACGACGCACAGCACACACACACACACACAAAAAATGACGTGAAATAATAAATAATTTCTACCCTAATGCAATGATGCTTTATATATAGGCAGATTCTCTCTTCGAAACAGGCACCACCTATACATTCGGAAAATTATCCTGATTTATTTGCATGTTCAATTATATACACACAAATTGTTTCATAGAACGTGTTCATTAACAGTTATAAAAACCCATTAAAAAGACTGGAAAGTAATAATTACTTATATATATATATATATAATATATATATATATATATATATATATATATATATAATAGAGTTAAATTAAATTAACACGTTTTTTAAGAATATCAAACTGATATAATGGAAATAAAAGGCAAAAGGTTTTAATGGTTTTATTATTATACGCGAATTAACAATAACTACAAGTTTAAAATCCACGAATACGTACCAACTATTTGTAGACCTAATCTTATGACGTCAGCCTATAAGAGTAATAATACATTTTAAAAATCTTTATCGACATTTTTGTTAGCAATATCAAGTAAGAAAACATATATTAAAAATAATACGTTTACCTTTAGAAGTGTTTTTTCTTTCAGTTGTTCTAATAATGATAACCATATGTTGAACTGAAATATTTTTTATACAACGGGTCCACACGTACTCTCACTACACACGTTTTATGAATGGTTGGATATAAACTGACTATTACATTCCGATCATTAACTAATTTAGAAAGTAATACACAAAACCTGATTACTGCTACTCAAATTCAAAACACATACAAATATTTTAAAAATTTTGCTAACGCAAAATTACTTTAAATGGTTTGAATCTTGAGATTATCAATAAACTAATATATTAAATCACACTACCAGACTCTCACACACACTACACACACACACACACACACACACACGCACACACATGTACTTCACGTTATATGGATTTTATCAGTTGAGATTAATAGCAATGTTAACTAAACGCTTTAAAATTTCTAATCTGAAATAAGAGTGACGTAATCTAATTTTATTTGAAATTTCATAGAGAGCATCACCATCATCGAGATTTTGAGATACATTCACCTCATCGTCGTCACCTTGAACGATTATATTGTAACAACCTATAAAGCAGCTAATAACCACTGACAGTTTTTTATCAGACAGTATTATTATTATTACATGGACATGAGGTTAGCCCTAAATTAACTGGTTTCAGCACGGCTCTGGAAATGCTGCACACTCTTCAAATCTTTCAGTTCGTTCTCAGAAGCTGTACCGTATTCATTTTCTTCAATTTTATCTGCATTATGTATCGAGACTGTAGTACGTTTTCTAATACATAAACAGAATCCTCAATACTGTGATGCGTGTAGCAGCAAAACACGCTAGCTAGCTAGTTTCACCTCAATATTATTTTACATGCAAGCCTGACCTTATCATAAATACATCTGTCAAAAAGCTAATTAAACATAGCTCCACGGACTGCATAGCAGCAGTTTCCAATTATGGCTTTTAGTCAACACAATATTGCCTACAACTACATACAATCGACTGTCATTGTTTTTGCACGAGGAGGAAACGAAAGCACGCTAACACGAAAACACGCAAACCCAAAAAAGATACAAACACGAAAACACGCAAACACGAAAACACACAAACGAAAACACGCTAACGCAGAAACACGCTAACACGAAAACACGCAAATGCGAAAACCTACAAACATGAAAACACGCAAACGCGAAAACTCACAAACGAAAACACGCTAACGCTAGAACACACTAACGAAAACACGCTAACACGAAAACACCCTAACGCAAAAACACACAAACGGAAACACGTTAACACGAAAACACACAAACACGAAAACACGCAAACGCAAAAAAGATACAAACACGAAAACACGCAAACACGAAAACACGCAAACGCGAAAACATACAGTCACGAACACACAAAAACACCCTAACACAAAAATACACAAACGAAAACACGCTATCACGAAAACATACAAACACGAAAACACACAAAACGAAAACATGCAAACACGGAAACACACAGAACGAAAACACGTTAACACGAAAACACGCTAACGCAGAAACACGCAAACACGAAAACACACAAACGAAAATACGCTAACGTAAAAAACACGCAAACACGAAAACACAAACGAAAAACGCTATCACGAAAACACGCTAATACCAAAAATACGCAAACGCGAAAACATACAAACACGAGAACAAGCCAACACAAAAAAACACGCTAACACGAAAACACGCTAACGCGAAAACACGTAAAACGAAAACACAGATACGAAAACACACAAACGATAACAAGCCAGCGAAAAACACGCGAAAACTCGTAAAGCTGCAAACATGAATCAAAACGGGGAACACCGTTAGGAAAAACAAGTTTATTAACAAATTGAAGGAAAGTTTAGCGTTTGAAAATATATTATTATTATTGAAAACAACAATACATCATTTTTATTTAATAACAACCTTTATCAGTCTTCTTCTTCTTGAACCGTGATTCGTCGCCATCATCATCATGGTTTTGAGATTCGTTCTTCTCCACACCTCATCGCTCTTCTTCCTCTTCTGTGAATCATTCAAAATTCAAAATTTTTAAAATATTTGTAAGTGTTTTGAATGTAAATTTTAAAAGTGCAATATAATTGCTAAATACGAGTAGCAGTAATCAGGTTTTGTGTATTACTTTCTAAATTAGTTAATGATCGGAATGTAATAGCCAGTTTATATCCAACCATTCATAAAACGTGTTTAGTGAGAGTACATGTGGACACGTTGTATAAAAAATATTTCAGTTCAACATATGGTTATCGTTATTAGAACAATTGAAAGAAAAAACACTTATAAAGGTAAACGTATTATTTTTAATGTATATATGTTTTTTTACTTGATATTGCTAACAAAAATTTCGATAAAGATTTTTAAAATGTATTATTACTCTTATAGGCTGACGTTATAAGATCGGGTCTACAAGTAGTTGGTACGTATTCGTGGATTTTAAACCTGTAGTTATTGTTAATTCGCGTATAATAATAAAATCATTAAAACCTTTTGCCTTTTATTTCCATTATATCAGTTTGATATTCTTAAAAACGTGTTAATTTAATTTAACTCTATGTTATATATATATATATATATATATATATATATATATATATATAAAGTAATTATTACTTTCCAGTCTTTTAATGGGGTTTTTATAACTGTTAATGAACACGTTTCTATGAAACAATTTGTGTGTATGTAATTGAACATGCAAATAAATCAGACATAATTTTCCGAATGTATAGGTGGTGTCTGTTTAGAAAGACAGAATCTGCCTATATATAAAGCATCATTGCATTAGGGTAGAAATTATTTATTATTTGACGTCATATTTAATTAGACTTTAATGTATTCAGTTTTGAAGTATAATCTGTAAGATTGATTGAAATTGATCTGATTGATTTGATCGAGCATGATTTGTTTGAGATTGATTGATTAATTAATTAATTGATTGTTGTTTGTGTGTGTGGGAAAGAGCAGAAAGAGATAGAGGGAGAGAGAGAAACGAGATGGAGCAAGAGAGAGGTGTGCATTATTAACTTCTATTGTAGAAAATGTTCATTAGTCTATACGCCCCTACATGGCGCTGAAATCAATTTTAACTCAAAGGTGCCAGGGCGCAGACCCTGATACAATTGCACCAAAGGGACCCACGATAGGGGCTAAGCTCTGCACTTGTCTTATAAGGTTAGGGTCCCCATACCATCTCCAGCCAGGGGGCGAAGGCCCGAGAACAAGTTGCGAAGCCCTACACGTGTCTTGCAAGCTAGCAATATGGCCCCCTTATTTCAAATTTCAGGGGGGCAAACCCTAACACAAGATAGAAGGCCTACATGGTAGTTCCTACACCTGTCTTACAAGTTAGCATTAGGGACCCTTATTAGAATACAACCCTAATGTATAAGTAAAATTCTTAAGATTACAATCTGTACATAGGAATTAAAAGAATACGCACAATTCCCTAACCTCCAGGGGTTGTACTGCTCTTAATACAACCAAAAGGATCTTAATTAAGGGTTAAACTCCGACTAAGGGTTGCAAAAGGCCTTCGAAAATAAGTCAACATCCTGCCCCAATTCCAACTCTAAACCAACGCCTGGATCAACCCCAAGCCCGAGTCCAAGACCAACTCCAGGACCAAGACAAACCCCAAGCTCCAAGACCTACATCTGCCCTTCACGTGAGCAAGTATAAAAAATTGCTGTAAAAAGAAGGCTCTAATTAGGGATGAAAATTCCATCAAGGGTTGAAAAAGGCCTCCGAAAAGAAACCATAGGGATGAAAAACGCTTCCTACATGTGGACGGCCGTAAAATAGGGGTGAAAAAAAACACGCCCTACACGTGGGCGAGTAAAAAACAAAAATAATTAGAGGTTGAAAAAGACCTCCGAAAAGAAACCTTAAATGTGGACGGGATGGTGCCCCTGTTCTACTAATGTACGTCCCTGTATCTTTATGGGTTGTACGATTTTTAAGCTTTCTAAACATATCAAAATCCCTGAGAAATATTTATTGAATGGTATCAAAATATAAAATCTGCTACTTAATAAAATAGTGCTTACATTTTATTTACAGGTATTGTAGTTAATTGAGAAATTAAGGAATAAATATACACAAGTATAATCTATTTTTTTTATTTTCCCCTGGATTTGGGTTTTATTATCACACCATAAGCATGCTGGTATTAGACAGTTCACACTAACCTCAAATCTGATTATGTGTCAAAATTAATTTAACAGTTGCCATATTTAATTGAAATGAATAGTAACCACGAATCACTGTATAATCATAAGGAGCCTACTGAATTTTGAGTGAAGAAGTAGGGTTTCGCCGTATTATAATTTACTCATACATTTATTCTGGGGTGTCTTTCAAAAAATAAAAGATTTTCATTACATTTCACAAAATAATTTGATACAAAAAAATCCTCATTTTTAATATTAAAGAAAATGCAACATATATCAATCACGTGAAAATAAATTAACCAAATTTGACGTTAGTAAAAAATATTATACCAACTTTGTAAAATAACTCCTAAATCTAGGGAACAAATAGATTATGTATCTGTGTGGTTTATAGGTACATAGAGTATATGTATTTATATTCTATGGTACGACACTACGTTGACTATTTACGGTTGGTGACCGTGGTATTTCAAAAATGAATTTCATGATAGTCAAATAAATAAGTTAAAAAATAAAATACTTATAATAACATTATTTCAAAATTTCTAATTTTCGTTATGTATAATAAATTATTATCATTTACAACTCATATTTTATTCCAAGTTTTTTACTTCTTTGTATGTAAATACAAAAGAAACTGAAATGTAAATAGCGTTAAACTAAATGGAAAGATTGCAATAGTAACTGGTGCTAATTCTGGAATGGGGTATGAAGTTACCAAAGCATTAGCAATTCGTGCTCATGTAATAATGGCTTCGAGATTTACATAAAGCAGATGTTGCTGTCTGTAAACTTAACGTAATTAAGCTGCTCATCAGTTATCGTAAGTTGCCTTTGCAGTAATATTTTAGATTCATAAAACTTACAGTTTATGGAGTTAGATTTAGAATCTATCAATTATTTGTCAAGAAATTAAAATGGTGTATTCTTCAATAGACATTTTAATAAAATGTGTCTCATTCCTAAACACTTAGGTGTAAAACTAAAACTGGTTTCGAAATTCATTTTGCTGTTAATTATTTAGGACATTTTGTATTAACCAATCTCTCGATTTATTAAAAAATGCAGAATCTAGTCTTATAATATCCTCTCTAATGCATGAATTGGGAAAATACATTTATATGATTTAAATTTGGACGGAGTTACTGAACCTAATGACCCTTATGCTAATTCAAAGTTAGCAAATATTTACAAAACATAGCGTTTCAAGGTACTCACATTGATGTATATGCAGTTTGTCCTGGTTGGGTGTATACAAATCTATTTAGACATCAAACTCTTAAATGGTATCATTTCCTATTTAGTCTTCCTGCTGCTTTACTTTTTAAGAACTCAATCAGGTATTGTTAAAGACAAAGTTTCCTATGAAATGCATGTTATATTATAGGGAGCTCAAACAGCAATTTATTGTGCAACAAAATTTGAAAACTGGTGCCATTTATAGAAATTGTGAAGAACATCATGTTGATTTTGATGGCAAAGCTTCTAAACTGTGGGATATTAGTCAAGAAATGGCAGAAAAAGCTGATAGTGAGCTAAAGATGACAAATTTCTTTGGAGTTTTATCTAATGTGTTATTGTAATTTTTTGAAATATATTTGTTTTATTGAATTAAACAGTTTTATTTTTTTATAAATAATCATATAAGATATGTTTTAAATACAATGTAATTCCATAATTTTTATATAATTATTATGTGTTTCAATATGTGTATTATTATCAAGAAAAAATACTGTCTGATTGGATGGCCATAGCTTAAGAGTGTATTCCATGGACAGTTTTAAGTCAA
Organism: Vesta saturnalis; assembly: GCA_036346205.1. NCBI lineage: Eukaryota > Metazoa > Arthropoda > Insecta > Coleoptera > Lampyridae > Vesta > Vesta saturnalis. Next base: position 6,750 of record JARFJB010000916.1, read on the forward strand.
AAGTGCCTTGTACACTTGTCCAAAACCAATAGTTAAGGAGTTATGCATTTCAGTAAATTCAATGTGGGCCATGTAACTGTTTTGTGATATTGTTATGGTGACATTGTTTATTCTTTAATGATATTCATTTTCAAATCAAGAATATACCGATATTCATTTTATTTAGGATACTATGCGAATTCATAAATGTACATTGACATTTGACAGAAAAGGTAATTTTTCACATACTGCAGAATGTCCCATACAGCAAGACCTTACAGAGAAGCTATTCTTAACATGATCGAAAATGATCCTCTACTAGTGTACTAAAATATTTAATCGTGTTCATGTTAGTGAAATCACAGTGTGGGCGCATTATACAATTTTTGGTTTGTGTCCATATCAAATACAATCTGTTCAACATTTACAACCACCAGACTAATCAGTGCGTGTTGACTTTTGTCGTTGCTTCGTTGTACATCAACAACTTTTGTGGACATATTATGTTTACGGGTGAACATTTACTAGAAATAGAATTACAATTCCAGAAATTCATTTGCTTGAAAACCCTTTCGATACCAAATGCATCTTGCAATTTTAAAATCGCTTTTGATGAATAATTGTGTGATGTTCTTTATAACCTTCTTATTGGCCCGTTTGTATTTCAGAATGTTTAACATACCAGCGTTATCTAAATTTGTTACAAAATGAGGACGGATTAATGGAGGATGTTCTTCAGAATAAATAGACATGTGGTTTCAGAATGATGGTGCACCATTTTGTGTAAATGTGAGACAATATCTAAATAACAACTTTACTAACGGTGGATTGAAAGACGGGTCCAGTTCTCTGGTCATTAAGTCATCAGACAACACCTCTTGACTATTATCTTTGGGGACACGTGAAAAGTCTAGTGTATTGAAATAAACCAAAACCAGAAATGAACTAATTCAAATATTATGGCTGCAGCTGCATCCATACGAGACTCCAGATCCTCATCAGAGAGCTAGATCTTCAATTATTAGAAGAGCAAAAATGTGTTTTGAGGCAGCTGACATTTTAAGCCAAAACTTTGTTTAAATTAGTGTTAGTAATAAAAACATTATTAATTAATAAAGTATTACATTACTGTATTTAACATGCTACTTTATTCTACCCTGTTAAATTTAATATTGCCCACAACTCCTTAACTATTGACTTTGAGCAAAACTTTTCTTAAAACTGTCTAAGGAATACACTCTTAAGCTAACCATCGAATTGCGGACACCCAGTATAAGTAAAATAGCAAACAAGTATGGTAACACAGCAAACTTGAATTATAATTCTATATTTAAAACACGTATTTGTTAAAGGCGAGTCTATATATCAACCTGTTTGTTAATTAAATGTATCTTCTGTTTATGTGTATAAATTTGACGGTTCCAACACATCTAATTTGTCTTTTATTACAAAATGCAATAATTTAGTGTTTGTTTGTGACGTCATAAGGTGATATTTGCTATTAAATGTTTGGCATAATTCGATTTGTAACATCTACTATGTTCTTTGTATCTATCTAATATCAAAGTCTCTAAGTGTTTATCAAATATAAACAGAAGTACAGATTGTGCAATTCAATTTATAAATACCCGACACGTCAAAAAATAATCGCTGTAATGCTAACGCAGTTGCATTGCTGATCGGAGTAAATTGTACATGAGGGAAATATTCATGTATATACAATTCCGTTTAGCATCTTTATTTAATTTTTAAAGAATATGGTATACACCAGTTCACAAATTCTAATAAACTTGAAGTTTTCAGGACTATTCTTTTACAAATTGTACAAACTAAGGCAAACATATTACAACAGTTCACAAGAATAAATATCAATTTTGACTAAAATAAGGTATACTGTAAACTATAGATTCTTAAATCTATTCAAATTTTACTAAAGATCATATGTTTTAACTTTTGGTTTTAGTTCTGCTAGGGTAACACGAAACAAATTAATGTCTAGGTTGTTAGCAATTTTACAACAATACATTAATAACAGGACCTTAGTATAATCATGGTTTTTCAACATCCGTTGCACTTCATATAACTTTTTATTTTGCATATTAGGTCTTCTATTTGCTCCCTTCTTGAAGACGCCTTACAAATTGCTCCTGATGCAAATATTTGTATTGAGTTCTTCATTATTATACAGTTTTCTGCAGAATTCAACGAACACCTACACCTGTCTAAACGCCAGTTTATATATTCAATGTCGTTATAGAACAAAGAGGACACCTAATACGGCTCCCAAAAGTGTTAGAGGCCGTCAGTTTTTTCATGGATCTGCGCTAACAGACAAAATACGTTTATAATCAGCTGTTTGGGTATACTCTTCCACCTGAAAAAGTTAGTCTTGTTATTGTAAAATTTTGCGTTCATCTCCGTTCTCCTTTCCGTGTTTTCTTTCCATTATTCTAATTCTGTGTACAAACAGTCTTTTTCAAGTAAGTACAGTAAAATTCTGTTTATATAACATTGTGTCAATTCATAAATTGAATAAAATAAATAAGTATGTATTTAACGAATTGAAGGTTATTGAACTTCACAATAATTTGTTCATTATTATGTTGTAAAGTATTTGCTTCTGTTGAAAAGCAGATTACTATTCCAGTATGTGAAATTACACATATGAACGAAACCTCTATTTAAGTGTAAATATTTTATATTTGTAGGACTATTTTACGATGAGTAACTTGAAGAAGGTGGTTCATAGCCAAGGTAAATTATTTATGTGTTCCAATTCATAAAGAAACAAAAGAAAATCGTTTAAATTAGCAACTCCTCTATATGTAGCAACTGCAACTGGTGTTGGACTTAGCGGTGCAACAAATTTGTAAGGAAGAGAGAAAACCGGAAGGTTTGTACTTAAACACTTGTATATTCAATCGGTGTATGTTGTATTTTTAGGTAAGAAATTCAAATCTCCATTAAGACTATCAATAAAAACCATTTAAAATCAACTGTCGATCAATTTGACGGCAATTATTTGAACCGTTATCCATAGATATGCAAGTATACATAAAAGGAGACCAACTATGGCGGCTGTATTTCAAGCAGTAAAAGAAGACCACAATTTTATAGGAAATTATGTTCATTTAGATCCTTAATTCACAAAATGGGCTTCCGTTGGAAAACGCAAGATAATCGAAGGCTCTTATGGAAAAACTAGATATTCGTTTAAAACGCACTGCATTTTTAAGAAAATTGAAGCAATACAAACAAGAAGGAAGAAATATCGTTTACTGACAAATCATATTTGCATAGTTCCCATACAGTTCCGATGGCTTCGATGGAGCGAACAATTGTTTGAAGTCGCCAGTGGCTAAGGGACAAAAAGATCATTGTTCATGCGGAGGACCAAAAGGCTTTACTAATGCATTATTAATTTTTAAGTCTGGCTTGAAAACTGGAGATTATTACGGAAATGAATCACAAGAACTATTTGAAGTGGTTGAGCAATTTAATCCCAAACTTAGAACCAAATTCTGTTCATCGACAATCGTCCTACCACAATGTGACATCTAACCAAACCCTACCTCTGCTTGAAAAAAAAGATATGCAAAAATGGTTAACGAAGGAACATTTTCTTTGAACTGAAACGAAACCTGAACTGTACGCAAAATTGAAATACATAAACCGAATGCTAAAGTGTCGTTATCGACAAACTACTACGAACATGGACATTGTGCTCTCGTTTGCCCCTATCATCCGGAGTTAAACCCAATAAAAAGTTCGGTTAAAAAATCATGTTGCTGCATCTAATACCACTTTCAAATTAAATGTGTAGTTGGCAGCCGACAAATTTGATAATATTGGCATACAAGAGTGGGAAAATATTTGTTCCCATGTTAGCAAAGTAGAAGACGAATATCTTAATCGAGAATATGTAACTGATGAAGTAGCAGAGCTGATTATTAGAATAGGAGATGAAAGTGACGAATGAGACTTCTTTTCAGATGGTGATTCCGATGAAAAATTCACTACTGAGAACGACTTGGGATGTGAACCGTTAGAATAATATTTGAAAAAGTTTAACTTTATGTATAATACATTCTCAGTGTTTTTAACTTTTAATTTCCATTTACAAAATAAATCAAATTGATTTTTTGTATAAGAAATAAATAAAATACATAGTTGTATTCACAAATGTTGTACAAAACAAGCATAGTCAGTAATGTTGATACATAAAACAATTTAATGTATTGTATATTAATTATAAAACATTTATACTGAATTACATATTTCTTGCAATAAAATAATTGTGTAAATCTCTGCATAAACATCCCAAATGAGTGTTCAATATCCACTACATAAACTCAAAAACAATAAGATACAATTTCTTTGTTTCTACTTAAATGCCCATTGTCTTTATATAGAACAATAAGCCATTTTAGGCAAGGATACTGAATACACCACAATGCACTGTATTAGTAACAAACAAAGCTATCATTAAACTTTACAGAAACAGTTTTAAATATTTTAATTTCAGATCTATTCATTTTGGTTAAATGTAATTACAGTATTGCAGGCTGACATTCCATGAATATAAGTAATTTGACTGCAATCTCATATTTAGAATTTACATCAGACATAAAGACAAAGTTTACATAAGAAATCATATAAAAATCAAAACGTTTAAACTACAAGGCAAAATTATTTTATGTTATTTTCTTAATCTTCACCTTCGAACTTGTGCCATCTTCCGACAAACCAGTATTCAATACAAATTCCAAACTTTCCACTACTTCATGAAGTAATCCATCTTTCTCCCACATTTCTTGAGCCAATCGATCCACATGCTTGCACTGAACCAACTTTATAGGAGGACATGTAATTAAAATTTATTAAAGTATTAATTCAAACGCAAATATGTATTTGATTTAACTAAAACATTGGATGAGAATGGTAGTTCTCAACTCCTACCGCTGCGGCGCTTGTGTAGCGTGGTTGCCGATTTTTTCGCGAAGTTGCACGTAATACCATTGAATGTATTTGCTAAAGGCATATACGTATAAAGTGAAAAGGCCACGTATTTCATTCCCTTCCCAAGGGGTAGGGCGGGCTGCTCGAGCTTTCCGAGCTCCTTCAGCCACAATCATGGATTCCCAGCATACATACATACATTACGTATATATGCATGGTGGGATTATATGATAGGATAGGATGGAACGGAGTTAGGGTTCTGAGGGGGAAAATACTACCCCAGCATTCGCCTAAGCAGCCGCTACATGTGTATGAGGAAAACCCCCTGAAAAACCTCATACAAGGTAGACGGTAACGAATCGAACCCATTACGTCCGAATGCTAAGGAGATCGTGTCACCACTACGCTACCAGCTCGGTCGTATAAAGTACCAAAGGCCAGTGTATATATATCCTACTCAATGACATAAGAGGACACGTAATACGGCGCACAAGTGTTACCATCTGTCTCCAAGGAAGAGTTGCCAGTGGCGTCGACAAATGGATAGAAAATATCAAATATTGAAATTGCAAAAATTTTAGATTATGAAAATTTTACTGGTGTCATAATGTACAACAATTTACCAAAGTCAATTAAAAATTCAATAAAGAACTAAACAAATATCTAAGACAAAATTCTTTGAACACAATTTACATAAATAGCATTTATATTTTTTTTGTTCCGAAATATATTTGAATATTATTAAATTTTCTGTAGATTAAAATAAAAAGTGGATTTTATGTTTTAACCATGTTAGGATAGGTATCAAAGGGTTTACATTACAGGAAATATGTAACAATTAAACATTTGGGTTTAGCAGTAACCAGAACTTTTATTAACATTAACCTTGTAATGCGCAATGTTGCATATCTGATACGACCATTTAAAATAGACATGGTATCGCCTTACTTAAAAATAAACGGCAAGCTGTTCGTTGTATCAGATTTAAGACACCCTAAAGTATATGGCATTTAGGATCGAAATCGCGCGCAGCTTTGTACGGTTAGGAATTCGTTTCAGTGTGTTGTAACTCTGGCGCGTAAGCACGTGGTTTGTTCTGCTACTGAAATTTATCTACTTTTGCTATCTTTTATTGGATTATAACTTTGTAAAGGTGTCAGCTCAAAAAAAAGGTAAGGTATATCAATGCATAAACTTATTACATGCACAAATATTTTTGTTTTCCGACGATTACGCGATAAATTTTTGTATCAAATCTGATACATAGCGTTTTCTAGGTTGTAAAAAATGAATAACAAGAAAGCATTGACTGAACAACAGTTAGAAGAGATTGCTGCTAATTTTTATAATAGTGATGATGATTTCGACCTGAGCGAGTCTGAAGAAGACAATAATGAAATAATGTTAGCCGATAGCTTAGCTGACGACCCATGCGACCTGAACATAGATACCCTACCTGTTGAATTCGAGGATGGAGTTGTTGTCACAACGGAAGATGGAGTTGTTGTCACAGCGGAAGATGGAAATGTTGCAATCAATCAGCAACCTGGAACATCCACAAATAAAAATGATGTCATTCCTCAACCTGGACTTTTAGGTAAGTCTCGATTTACTAAGGCAGCAAAGAATGTTACATGGAAGAAAAAATCTATAAATCGACGACTGCTAAAACTTTTCTGGAAATAGTATGCTGCCAACTGATATTTTAGAGTTGTCAACGCCCTATGCATTTTTCAAATACTTCTTTGGTGATGACCTTATAGACAGAATTTCTTCTGTGTTTATATGTCTATAGTACACATGCCTAACTGTCGCAGCTATTGGAGTAATTCGTTGTCATTTCCTCAAATAAAAATGTCATGAGTGAAAAAGATTTGAATTTGAGAAAATCACATACATACATTTAATGACAACACAAATCTAGATACAACTGATGCTATCTATGATCGCCTACATAAATTACGACCTGTAATTGATCATCTAAATTTAAAATTCCAGTATTCCATTGGAGGAAAACTTTCTGTCGATGAGCAAATGTGTGCTTCGAAGGCTAAACATATGAAACAGTACATGCCAGCTAAGCCTCATAAATGGGGCTACAAACTTTTATTTTATGTGGTGTTAGTGGATTCTCATACAAATTTGAGATTTATACTGGTAGAAAATGATGAAATAAATCGTCTTCCAGAAGAACCGAATGTTGGAGCTAGTGCCAATGTGGTTGTTAGGATGTCACGAATTGTTCGAATGGAAAAAAATATGTCATTTATTTTGACAATTATTATACGTCCTTGTCTTTGTTGCATTACCTGGCAAACAGAGGGATTTATTCCTTAGGCACCGTGAGACGTAATCGTTTACCAAACTGTAGTTGCCATCGGAAGAAAAGATAAAAAATTGGATCGAGGTTTTTCCGTTGAATTTGTCTGTGACTTTGAGGGCGTAGATATATCATCAGTTGCCTGGAAGGATAATAAGACTGTCTGTTTATTATCAACATTTAGTGGAGAACTTCCAAAAGGAAAAATTGAGAGGTACGATAGAAAAGTCAAGCAGAGGATAACTATTGATTGTCCAAATTTGGTGCTAGAGTACAACAAGCATATGGGAGGCGTTGACCTCATGGATAGCCTTATAGGACGCTACCATATCAAAATAAAATCAAAACAGTGGTATATGCGATTATTCTATCATCTCCTTGATATGACACTTGTCAATGCCTGGCTGCTTTATAGGCGTTCTCTTACGCAGAAAGGGGAACAAAATATATGAAACTGGCTGACTTCAGAGCTGAAGTTGCCTATTGTTTATGCAACCTAGGAAGTCAGCGTTTAACAAAAAGAAGACCATCGGATCTTGAAAAGAAATTGTGGAGAAAAGAAAAGATCAGCAACAACTGCTTATATTCCTCCAAAAGATGTAAGGCTAGATGGCCAGTCACATTGGCCTATGTACACCCAAGAAGGGCAAAGATGTAAATTCCCAAATGTTCCTCATTTTTCTTACATAAAGTGTTCTAATGGACTTCACTTCTACTTAAATAAGAATAATAACTGTTTTCACAAATTTCATACATGTTAATTTTCTAATTACTTTTCCGCTTTGTAGCATATTTGATACAACTAGTTTTAATTCAAAATTAACAAAAAATCTTTGTTAAAATTTTTTATTATTTTCCGTGTTTATTTGGACCCTTACATATCCATTAATATTTTTTAAGGTTGTAGAAAAATTGCGCATTATAGGGTTAAATATAAACTTAGTCATTGTTCCTCAACCCTTTGAGGACTACTGGTCATCTAATGTAACCACAAATTAATTTTTTTCTGAGGTTCCTAGTGGTATTACGCTAACCACAGTGATATGTGTGTTGCCTACACTACAAAGCTTGCCCTGAACTAATTTATTTTATTTACTTTTGCACCTTTTTAACATGGTGCTTGGTTAGATGAAGAGTGATTCATTGGTGAAGTTTATTTGTGACCTGTTTTACTCAAATTTAGTAACAATGTCAGGTAATAATGCATTTATTTACTTCAATTAGTTACTCTAGAGGTGCGTAAACTACATATTTACTGAGACTTTGATTGAATTTTCAATTTGTTCAATTATTTATTGTGTGGTTTCGTGTAGTAACCACAAGGAACTTATACATTGCATCCATTTTTAGGGACATCAAGGTGGTCTTCTCTTGATCTGGAAAATATAGATCCAAATCAAATTTTTAAATATTAGATGAAATTCCTTCGGACCTAGAATCAGAAGCATCAAGTTTACATAAAACTGATATGTTTTCAAACCACAACAATGAAGATATGGAAGAAATGGATGCGTAGTAATGATAATTATAGTCATGCACTTACCCGAAACAGAACTGAACAAAATAATAACTTACAGTGGGATAGTGACGATGATCTACCACTTTCCACTTTACAAAACAGAAACTCAGCTGTTATTTGGACAACTGATACAAGAAATTGTACTAAGGTATTGAAATTTTCTGCAGAAGTAGGACCGGAGTTAAAAGTGTTAAAAGTCCCGTTGACATATTTTTACATTTATTTCCGATTGCATTATTAGACAAAATAGTTTTGAAATTAACCTATATGGACTGCAAAAAAAAGTGGAAATCCCAACAGTTTCATACTAACAACTGTGGACGAAATAAAAAACATTTTAGGCGTGGATCTAATAATGGGCAGGGATCATTTCATAAGCTCTGTGATGTCAAGAGATCGTTTCTCATGGTTACTTAGTAATTTACATCTTATCGACAACAAAAGGCAACCGACGAGAACAGATGAAGCATACGATAAACTCTACAAAGTTAGGCCGCTTCTAGACGTATTGATTGAAACGTTTCTTGCTTCCTTTCGTCCTAACGAAAAACAAGCTGTACATGAATCTATGATACGCTTCAAAGGTCGAAGTAGCATCCGTCAGTATTTACCCATGAAACCAATAAAACGCGGATATAAATTGTGGATAAGAGCAGACTCTACTGGCTATGTCTGCGCTTTTCAAATTCCGGGAAAATAAATGACAAAGCTGAAAAGAATTTAGGGAAACGTGTTACCAGAAAATTTCATCAAGTGTTCTTTGATAATTATTTCACATGCAATTTTCGCCTGTGGTACAGCAAAGAAACAAAACATTTGCCTATTGATCTGAAAGATGACAAAAATCTTCTTAGAGGAGAATCTGATTGGCGTATATCGGAAGACGGAATAGTATGTTTGAAATGGAAAGATAGAAAAGCAGTACTCTTTCTAAGTAACTACCATAATCCATCTGAAGCTGAAACTGTTGGACGCAAAGGAAAGATGGATCTCGAGAACAAATAACCTGTCCCTCGCTAGTGAAAGAATGCAATTACCTCATGGGCTATGTAGACAAGTTTGACATGTATAAGTCGTTGTAGGAAGTAGACCGGCAGTCTCACAAATGGTGGCACCGCATTTTTTCTACTTTGTAGATGTAGCGTTGGTAAATGCATTTATTGCGTTTGACCAACAAAATGGAAAATCTGGATTAACATTAAATTTTTTTCGACTAAATGTAGCTACTGCACTAATTGGTGCAGATCCTGAGATACATTAACGAGGTAGAAAAAGTGAAAAGCAAATAAATAAATTCAAGACAATAATACCACAGGAGATTCGTTATTCAAAGAATCCACATATGCCAGTCCGATCCACATCAGTACGTTGCGCCGAATGTAGCACAAGTAACGCACCTCATAGAACTCTGTGGAAATGTACTTCTTGCAATATTGGACTGTGTCTTAATGACAAAAAAAAAATTGTTTCGTTTTGTTTTATTCCAAATAATGGAATTTTTTTAAAAATTGTAATGAGTAAAGCAATAACAATAGTTGTAGTATAACGTTCCTAGTGGTTAGCTCAGGGAACCATGCCCTGTAGGCAAAACCTGTTATTTTAATTTTTTGTTTTACCTTTATATGTATGGCAGAAGGTCTAATAAAGCTTATTTTAATTTATTTAAAAATATATAATTCTGTCCTCAAAGGGTTAAACAAAATCAATTTCGTGTACTGATTCCTAATAGGATCTAAGATTTCGGATTTCTTTTAGTTATGAAATGGATTCTTATATTTAAATATTTGTTTATTATGGCTTCGGTTAAAAATATATCTGATTGGTAATATTTCGGCAGCATGATTACGAAGAACAGAAAAACAATTTGTTAAGCCACCGCAATTTTTTTTTTTTTATCAAAGAATTCAAAACAGATTCTTTTTCTCCTATCAATGACATAACACATTCTTCGCACTTCATTAATTTCTGACGGTGAGTTACAAATCTCGCAAAAAAAACAATAATTTGTAAGGAACAATCGCTAATCACCATTGTATTCATAATATATTCATATATATATATATATATATATATATATATATATATATATATATATATATATATATATTGTAAGGTTGTGTTGACGCACTCTGTATGTAAGATGTTATAATGACGTGTATTACGTGTTTTGAGTACGGGTGTATTGAGTTTGAACAAAAAATTTTTTTTGTGTATATGCATAATTTATGTGGGTGGATGATACGCCACTGGCAATTTAGGAGAAATATCATTCAGTATGCAGATACGTGTATTTGAATGTTATAGACATTGGTGTTGGAATAAATAGATTCTGATGAATGTAAATGTGAAGACAAATGTGTCGATGGGACGATAATGTTTTGCTACTGTTGACTACTGAATAAAGAATGGAATGTTGGAGGATAAAGGAGTAATCTTGGCCGGAAGATGTGAATGTATAAGTATAGAATGTTTTAGGAAATATGTAGAGAAAGATTTGGTATGTTTAATTGTTGATTATAGAAAGTTCTCGTAATGTTGTGCAATCAGTTTTGAGAATACATGTACGTATATGGATTTGAGACCTTAGACTGTACTTATTTTTGCAAATGTTGCGGAAGGAGGACGAGCGCATGTGAGAGATAAACGTTGAAAGTTGTGTAATGGTCCAGAGTGGCCACTGAATGAATGTGATGACGAGAAATGGCTTCTCCATAAAGTAATTGTAAAATTTGCAGGTAAGAACAAACATGGCGATGTATTGTAATTACAAGCGTGTTTGTGCAGAGGGTAGCATCAGTCGACACTAAGAAAGTTTGAGTGAATACCATTGGTGAATATAGCAAGGAAGTAGACATGTTTGAAGATGGATGGCTTGAGGTATAAATAGGAAAGTCAGAGATTGACGGGGGCTTTTTGCTTTTTGGTGGATGTCGGTGAGAGCTCGGTGGAAGACGCGCGCGCGAGGTGAAGTGTGACCGCAGAATGGGTCGAATTGAGTTATATTTGTGAATAATATTGAAGGCAGTCATTGTTTAAACAACTGCGTAACCCAAAGGGGATGAATCGTATAAGACATTCATAAATAAAACAATTAATAAAATTGAGATTGAAGATAAAATCAGTTTATGGTTTTGTTTTCTTCAAGAAAAAAAGTACGTAAGCAGATTTTGTAATAAGATAACAGTTGTTACGTTATAGTGCGGCGCGTGTTTGTAATGATCTTTAGTTCAAATTATTTATGGGACCACCTTTAAGTGAACGAAATATTCGTAGTAAATTGAGCCAATGTTAAAGTAATTTTATATGACATTAAAAGTTTAGTTTGTAAGGAAGGGCTAAATTGTCCTAAAGGTTTTTAGAAACTTTAAAGAGGCAACAAAACGTGTACACGGGCAATCTAAGGATACATGGACTACAAATAATTGGTTTACGGAAGAGAGAAGAAAGAAAAGCGAAGGATGAATGGACAGTGTTTAAGTAAGAATTACATTTAAGAACTTTGAAAACTCAGTTGAGCACGATTATCTTTTGGTTAGTTTATTTGCGTATTGTTGTGTAATTTTTTTTAATTAATTAGTGTTGACGGAAAAAGGTAATCGATCTCGAGTTATGTTGTATTGGCTGTTTTAGTAAGAATTTTTGCAGAAGCGCAAATTTGTATTGACAGTGATGTGGTGGGTTGGTTTCTCAACCACGCTGTTGTAGTGTATGTAAACGTTTGTTTTTTTTTGTGCAGGACAATATATACATTTATCGTTAACTTTTATTCTGTTGTTTATTTAGCCAGTTATGAGGCACATTTGTGACGTTTACTTAATTGGTGACCTAGTTTTCGACAATTTAAATGTAGACTTTGCATATTTTGGTTTTAAGATTAATGAACAACCTGAAAGGTTATGTTTGCCAGGTTAATTTTAAAAAGAAGATTTTCATGTTAGTTTCGTTTAACGCAGTACACTAATGACGGATCAGCTGTTGATTTAAAAATTTCATTAAGTACTAAGAGATGGAGTTTTGAGAACTTACATATTTACGAATATCCCCGATTCAGAGGTATCATAAAGGAACAATTATTAAGCCGATGACATTGCTTTTCTTTTGGTTAGAATTTTAAAATTAATTATCGATCATTGAATGAAGAACTATTTTATGCATTAATAAGTAGAGATTTAACTTTATATGTATACGAGGGATACGTAGAAAATATTCAGTTAACGTGTTATAACTTTGGTATTCTGGATGTACAGGGTACAATCAGGAAGTTTGTGACGACCCGTGTATTTCAGGTTTTTTTTGATAACTGTTGGTTACGTGAATGCAGTTAAATTTGAGTGATAAATTTTGTTTTATTTTGGTTTACGAGGTGTATTCAAAAAGTTTCTAATAACCTGGGTAGTACTAAATATATTTGAGTTTGAGTTGAATTGTTTGGGACGAGTGTTTGTTTTAGGACCCTCGTGTAAGAGTTTACTGAGTAAGCACAATCCTACTTTCCACAATCAAGTAGGTTAATTAACACCAACTTAAGACAATTATTTTAGCAAAGTTTCGATTGTGGTGGCGCCTGGAGACATATTCTCCCGGATTGAGCTGTTTGAATATCGGTGTAAGGTGTTTGAGCGTATTAATCATTCATTTTACTTCTTATTTCTACCACGCCCATCTCCCTGTTAGCTGGCTTGGCAACCCGCTTACAGTAGTAAGCATACACGACGCCTAGTGCGGTTTGGACGTGTAACAATATATATATATATATATATATATATATATATATATATATATATTTATAGTGGCTGGACACCCCTAGGGGGGTTATGCCGCTCTTAAGTGAGCTTTCTAGATCTTGAATTTGGGATAGATCAGTTCTCATTTTGTTCCTTAGATCTTCTTACATATCTCCTGCCATATCTTTCGGTCCTTTGTACTTTCCTGCCATTTGCATACTCCAATATCTCTGAGGTCTTCTTTAACTTCTTGCCACCAAGTGGATCTTGGTCGCCCAGTATGGTGTACGTTATTGATCTGTGTGCGGATTTCCAGACGCCCCAACCATTTGGCCCTCTGTTAATTTTCCTGACTATATATTCGCCTATTTCTTCATTCAATTCATGGTTCGTCCGCAGCCTGTACTCGTTGTTTCCCTCCTTTACTGGTCTTAATATAGATCTTGTTTTTTTGTCATTGTCATTATCTCCGCAGCGAACAACATTACTGGTCTGATAATTGTTTTATATTTTTCATTTTAGTATTTTTCTCAGTAGCTTACTTTGTAGCATTACTCTAAACCAACTGGATCAACCCCAAGCCCAGGTCCAAGACCAACTCCAGGACCAAGACAAACCCCAAGCTCCAAGACCTACATCTGCCCTTCACGTGAGCAAGTATAAAAATTGCTGTAAAAGAAGGCTCTAATTAGGGATGAAAATTCCATCAAGGGTTGAAAAGGCCTCAAAAAGAAACCATAGGGATGAAAAACGCTTCCTACATGTGGACGGCCGTAAAATAGGGTGAAAACACGCCCTACACGTGGGCGAGTAAAAACAAAATAATTAGAGGTTGAAAAAGACCTCCGAAAAGAAACCTTAAATGTGGACGGGATGGTGCCCCTGTTCTACTAATGTACGTCCCTGTATCTTTATGGGTTGTACGATTTTTAAGCTTTCTAAACATATCAAAATCCCTGAGAAATATTTATTGAATGGTATCAAAATATAAAATCTGCTACTTAATAAAATAGTGCTTATATTTTATTTACAGGTATTGTAGTTAATTGAGAAATTAAGGAATAAATATACACAAGTATAATCTATTTTTTTTTATTTTCCCCCTGGATTTGGGTTGTTTTATTATCACACCATAAGCATGCTGGTATTAGACGGTTCACACTAACCTCAAATCTGATTATGTGTCAAAATTAATTTAACAGTTGCCATATTTAATTGAAATGAATAGTAACCACGAATCACTGTATAATCATAGAAGGAGCCTACTGAATTTTGAGTGAAGAAGTAGGGTTTCGCCGTATTATAATTTACTCATACATTTATTCTGGGGTGTCTTTCAATTAAAATAAAAGATTTTCATTACATTTCACAAAATAATTTGATACAACTAAAAAATCCTCATTTTTAATATTAAAGAAAATGCAACATATATCAATCACATGTGAAAATAAATTAACCAAATTTGACGTTAGTAAAAAATATTATACCAACTTTGTAAAATAACTCCTAAATCTAGGGAACAAATAGATTATGTATCTGTGTGGTTTATAGGTACATAGAGTATATGTATTTATATTCTATGGTACGACACTACGTTGACTATTTACGGTTGGTGACCGTGGTATTTCAAAAATGAATTTCATGATAGTCAAATAAATAAGTTAAAAAATAAAATACTTATAATAACATTATTTCAAAATTTCTAATTTTCGTTATGTATAATAAATTATTATCATTTACAACTCATATTTTATTCCAAGTTTTTTACTTCTTTGTATGTAAATACAAAAGAAACTGAAATGTAAATAGCGTTAAACTAAATGGAAAGATTGCAATAGTAACTGGTGCTAATTCTGGAATGGGGTATGAAGTTACCAAAGCATTAGCAATTCGTGCTCATGTAATAATGGCTTCGAGATTTACATAAAGCAGATGTTGCTGTCTGTAAACTTAACGTAATTAAGCTGCTCATCAGTTATCGTAAGTTGCCTTTGCAGTAATATTTTAGATTCATAAAACTTACAGTTTATGGAGTTAGATTTAGAATCTATCAATTATTTGTCAAGAAATTAAAATGGTGTATTCTTCAATAGACATTTTAATAAAATGTGTCTCATTCCTAAACACTTAGGTGTAAAACTAAAACTGGTTTCGAAATTCATTTTGCTGTTAATTATTTAGGACATTTTGTATTAACCAATCTCTCGATTTATTAAAAAATGCAGAATCTAGTCTTATAATATCCTCTCTAATGCATGAATTGGGAAAATACATTTATATGATTTAAATTTGGACGGAGTTACTGAACCTAATGACCCTTATGCTAATTCAAAGTTAGCAAATATTTACAAAACATAGCGTTTCAAGGTACTCACATTGATGTATATGCAGTTTGTCCTGGTTGGGTGTATACAAATCTATTTAGACATCAAACTCTTAAATGGTATCATTTCCTATTTAGTCTTCCTGCTGCTTTACTTTTTAAGAACTCAATCAGGTATTGTTAAAGACAAAGTTTCCTATGAAATGCATGTTATATTATAGGGAGCTCAAACAGCAATTTATTGTGCAACAAAATTTGAAAACTGGTGCCATTTATAGAAATTGTGAAGAACATCATGTTGATTTTGATGGCAAAGCTTCTAAACTGTGGGATATTAGTCAAGAAATGGCAGAAAAAGCTGATAGTGAGCTAAAGATGACAAATTTCTTTGGAGTTTTATCTAATGTGTTATTGTAATTTTTTGAAATATATTTGTTTTATTGAATTAAACAGTTTTATTTTTTTATAAATAATCATATAAGATATGTTTTAAATACAATGTAATTCCATAATTTTTATATAATTATTATGTGTTTCAATATGTGTATTATTATCAAGAAAAAATACTGTCTGATTGGATGGCCATAGCTTAAGAGTGTATTCCATGGACAGTTTTAAGTCAAAAGTGCCTTGTACACTTGTCCAAAACCAATAGTTAAGGAGTTATGCATTTCAGTAAATTCAATGTGGGCCATGTAACTGTTTTGTGATATTGTTATGGTGACATTGTTTATTCTTTAATGATATTCATTTTCAAATCAAGAATATACCGATATTCATTTTATTTAGGATACTATGCGAATTCATAAATGTACATTGACATTTGACAGAAAAGGTAATTTTTCACATACTGCAGAATGTCCCATACAGCAAGACCTTACAGAGAAGCTATTCTTAACATGATCGAAAATGATCCTCTACTAGTGTACTAAAATATTTAATCGTGTTCATGTTAGTGAAATCACAGTGTGGGCGCATTATACAATTTTTGGTTTGTGTCCATATCAAATACAATCTGTTCAACATTTACAACCACCAGACTAATCAGTGCGTGTTGACTTTTTTCGTTGCTTCGTTGTACATCAACAACTTTTGTGGACATATTATGTTTACGGGTGAACATTTACTAGAAATAGAATTACAATTCCAGAAATTCATTTGCTTGAAAACCCTTTCGATACCAAATGCATCTTGCAATTTTAAAATCGCTTTTGATGAATAATTGTGTGATGTTCTTTATAACCTTCTTATTGGCCCGTTTGTATTTCAGAATGTTTAACATACCAGCGTTATCTAAATTTGTTACAAAATGAGGACGGATTAATGGAGGATGTTCTTCAGAATAAATAGACATGTGGTTTCAGAATGATGGTGCACCATTTTGTGTAAATGTGAGACAATATCTAAATAACAACTTTACTAACGGTGGATTGAAAGACGGGTCCAGTTCTCTGGTCATTAAGTCATCAGACAACACCTCTTGACTATTATCTTTGGGGACACGTGAAAAGTCTAGTGTATTGAAATAAACCAAAACCAGAAATGAACTAATTCAAATATTATGGCTGCAGCTGCATCCATACGAGACTCCAGATCCTCATCAGAGAGCTAGATCTTCAATTATTAGAAGAGCAAAAATGTGTTTTGAGGCAGCTGACATTTTAAGCCAAAACTTTGTTTAAATTAGTGTTAGTAATAAAAACATTATTAATTAATAAAGTATTACATTACTGTATTTAACATGCTACTTTATTCTACCCTGTTAAATTTAATATTGCCCACAACTCCTTAACTATTGACTTTGAGCAAAACTTTTCTTAAAACTGTCTAAGGAATACACTCTTAAGCTAACCATCGAATTGCGGACACCCAGTATAAGTAAAATAGCAAACAAGTATGGTAACACAGCAAACTTGAATTATAATTCTATATTTAAAACACGTATTTGTTAAAGGCGAGTCTATATATCAACCTGTTTGTTAATTAAATGTATCTTCTGTTTATGTGTATAAATTTGACGGTTCCAACACATCTAATTTGTCTTTTATTACAAAATGCAATAATTTAGTGTTTGTTTGTGGCGTCATAAGGTGATATTTGCTATTAAATGTTTGGCATAATTGATTTGTAACATCTACTATGTTCTTTGTATCTATCTAATATCAAAGTCTCTAAGTGTTTATCAAATATAAACAGAAGTACAGATTGTGCAATTCAATTTATAAATACCCGACACGTCAAAAAATAATCGCTGTAATGCTAACGCAGTTGCATTGCTGATCGGAGTAAATTGTACATGAGGGAAATATTCATGTATATACAATTCCGTTTAGCATCTTTATTTAATTTTTAAAGAATATGGTATACACCAGTTCACAAATTCTAATAAACTTGAAGTTTTCAGGACTATTCTTTTACAAATTGTACAAACTAAGGCAAACATATTACAACAGTTCACAAGAATAAATATCAATTTTGACTAAAATAAGGTATACTGTAAACTATAGATTCTTAAATCTATTCAAATTTTACTAAAGATCATATGTTTTAACTTTTGGTTTTAGTTCTGCTAGGGTAACACGAAACAAATTAATGTCTAGGTTGTTAGCAATTTTACAACAATACATTAATAACAGGACCTTAGTATAATCATGGTTTTTCAACATCCGTTGCACTTCATATAACTTTTTATTTTGCATATTAGGTCTTCTATTTGCTCCCTTCTTGAAGACGCCTTACAAATTGCTCCTGATGCAAATATTTGTATTGAGTTCTTCATTATTATACAGTTTTCTGCAGAATTCAACGAACACCTACACCTGTCTAAACGCCAGTTTATATATTCAATGTCGTTATAGAACAAAGAGGACACCTAATACGGCTCCCAAAAGTGTTAGAGGCCGTCAGTTTTTTCATGGATCTGCGCTAACAGACAAAATACGTTTATAATCAGCTGTTTGGGTATACTCTTCCACCTGAAAAAGTTAGTCTTGTTATTGTAAAATTTTGCGTTCATCTCCGTTCTCCTTTCCGTGTTTTCTTTCCATTATTCTAATTCTGTGTACAAACAGTCTTTTTCAAGTAAGTACAGTAAAATTCTGTTTATATAACATTGTGTCAATTCATAAATTGAATAAAATAAATAAGTATGTATTTAACGAATTGAAGGTTATTGAACTTCACAATAATTTGTTCATTATTATGTTGTAAAGTATTTGCTTCTGTTGAAAAGCAGATTACTATTCCAGTATGTGAAATTACACATATGAACGAAACCTCTATTTAAGTGTAAATATTTTATATTTGTAGGACTATTTTACGATGAGTAACTTGAAGAAGGTGGTTCATAGCCAAGGTAAATTATTTATGTGTTCCAATTCATAAAGAAACAAAAGAAAATCGTTTAAATTAGCAACTCCTCTATATGTAGCAACTGCAACTGGTGTTGGACTTAGCGGTGCAACAAATTTGTAAGGAAGAGAGAAAACCGGAAGGTTTGTACTTAAACACTTGTATATTCAATCGGTGTATGTTGTATTTTTAGGTAAGAAATTCAAATCTCCATTAAGACTATCAATAAAAACCATTTAAAATCAACTGTCGATCAATTTGACGGCAATTATTTGAACCGTTATCCATAGATATGCAAGTATACATAAAAGGAGACCAACTATGGCGGCTGTATTTCAAGCAGTAAAAGAAGACCACAATTTTATAGGAAATTATGTTCATTTAGATCCTTAATTCACAAAATGGGCTTCCGTTGGAAAACGCAAGATAATCGAAGGCTCTTATGGAAAAACTAGATATTCGTTTAAAACGCACTGCATTTTTAAGAAAATTGAAGCAATACAAACAAGAAGGAAGAAATATCGTTTACTGACAAATCATATTTGCATAGTTCCCATACAGTTCCGATGGCTTCGATGGAGCGAACAATTGTTTGAAGTCGCCAGTGGCTAAGGGACAAAAAGATCATTGTTCATGCGGAGGACCAAAAGGCTTTACTAATGCATTATTAATTTTTAAGTCTGGCTTGAAAACTGGAGATTATTACGGAAATGAATCACAAGAACTATTTGAAGTGGTTGAGCAATTTAATCCCAAACTTAGAACCAAATTCTGTTCATCGACAATCGTCCTACCACAATGTGACATCTAACCAAACCCTACCTCTGCTTGAAAAAAAAGATATGCAAAAATGGTTAACGAAGGAACATTTTCTTTGAACTGAAACGAAACCTGAACTGTACGCAAAATTGAAATACATAAACCGAATGCTAAAGTGTCGTTATCGACAAACTACTACGAACATGGACATTGTGCTCTCGTTTGCCCCTATCATCCGGAGTTAAACCCAATAAAAAGTTCGGTTAAAAAATCATGTTGCTGCATCTAATACCACTTTCAAATTAAATGTGTAGTTGGCAGCCGACAAATTTGATAATATTGGCATACAAGAGTGGGAAAATATTTGTTCCCATGTTAGCAAAGTAGAAGACGAATATCTTAATCGAGAATATGTAACTGATGAAGTAGCAGAGCTGATTATTAGAATAGGAGATGAAAGTGACGAATGAGACTTCTTTTCAGATGGTGATTCCGATGAAAAATTCACTACTGAGAACGACTTGGGATGTGAACCGTTAGAATAATATTTGAAAAAGTTTAACTTTATGTATAATACATTCTCAGTGTTTTTAACTTTTAATTTCCATTTACAAAATAAATCAAATTGATTTTTTGTATAAGAAATAAATAAAATACATAGTTGTATTCACAAATGTTGTACAAAACAAGCATAGTCAGTAATGTTGATACATAAAACAATTTAATGTATTGTATATTAATTATAAAACATTTATACTGAATTACATATTTCTTGCAATAAAATAATTGTGTAAATCTCTGCATAAACATCCCAAATGAGTGTTCAATATCCACTACATAAACTCAAAAACAATAAGATACAATTTCTTTGTTTCTACTTAAATGCCCATTGTCTTTATATAGAACAATAAGCCATTTTAGGCAAGGATACTGAATACACCACAATGCACTGTATTAGTAACAAACAAAGCTATCATTAAACTTTACAGAAACAGTTTTAAATATTTTAATTTCAGATCTATTCATTTTGGTTAAATGTAATTACAGTATTGCAGGCTGACATTCCATGAATATAAGTAATTTGACTGCAATCTCATATTTAGAATTTACATCAGACATAAAGACAAAGTTTACATAAGAAATCATATAAAAATCAAAACGTTTAAACTACAAGGCAAAATTATTTTATGTTATTTTCTTAATCTTCACCTTCGAACTTGTGCCATCTTCCGACAAACCAGTATTCAATACAAATTCCAAACTTTCCACTACTTCATGAAGTAATCCATCTTTCTCCCACATTTCTTGAGCCAATCGATCCACATGCTTGCACTGAACCAACTTTATAGGAGGACATGTAATTAAAATTTATTAAAGTATTAATTCAAACGCAAATATGTATTTGATTTAACTAAAACATTGGATGAGAATGGTAGTTCTCAACTCCTACCGCTGCGGCGCTTGTGTAGCGTGGTTGCCGATTTTTTCGCGAAGTTGCACGTAATACCATTGAATGTATTTGCTAAAGGCATATACGTATAAAGTGAAAAGGCCACGTATTTCATTCCCTTCCCAAGGGGTAGGGCGGGCTGCTCGAGCTTTCCGAGCTCCTTCAGCCACAATCATGGATTCCCAGCATACATACATACATTACGTATATATGCATGGTGGGATTATATGATAGGATAGGATGGAACGGAGTTAGGGTTCTGAGGGGGAAAATACTACCCCAGCATTCGCCTAAGCAGCCGCTACATGTGTATGAGGAAAACCCCTGAAAAACCTCATACAAGGTAGACGGTAACGAATCGAACCCATTACGTCCGAATGCTAAGGAGATCGTGTCACCACTACGCTACCAGCTCGGTCGTATAAAGTACCAAAGGCCAGTGTATATATATCCTACTCAATGACATAAGAGGACACGTAATACGGCGCAAGTGTTACCATCTGTCTCCAAGGAAGAGTTGCCAGTGGCGTCGACAAATGGATAGAAAATATCAAATATTGAAATTGCAAAAATTTTAGATTATGAAAATTTTACTGGTGTCATAATGTACAACAATTTACCAAAGTCAATTAAAAATTCAATAAACTTTTCCCACCGAGTATTGGCTAACACTCTAATAATATTTAATGATGTTTACATTGTACAATTTTAAAATTTTTTAAGCGTGTTGTTCAATGTTAATAAAATACACCACTGTTTGCATTGAATATTTATTATTTAATTTGAGAAGAGGACCATAATGAGGTTTTTAATTTACAAAATATGTAATATCTTATCTCAGATTGAATCCCATATATCTGAATGTTAAATTGAGTCGATAGCCTTTTTTTATTTATTTCCCTTTGTAGGGGTACAGTAATGCAAGATCATCTACATACAGGTAATTTTATATCAGACGGAAGAGAGGATATTAAATTGTTAATCGCAATTAAAAATAGAGTTACACTAAGTGTTGACCCCTGAGGAATGCCGTTCCAAAACCATGGGGATGAAAGGTGGTTATTCACTCGGACCCTAAAAACCTTTTCTCAAGAAATGAGGCAAAAAATTAGGTAGGTATCCTAAAGCCCCATTCCTATAATTTTTGTAGTATTCCATGTCTCCATGATTCGAAAGCCTTCTACGTCGAAGAAGACTGCAACAGCGTGATGTCTGCGTGAGAAGGCTTCCAGAACAGCATCTTGTAGATGCACAAGATGATCCACAGTTGAACGAAATTTTCGGTATCCAGCTTGGAAGTTTGATAGTAATCCACGCTTTTCCAAAAGCCACATTAACCGAGCGCTGACCATACGTTCAAGGACATTGGCCATACAAGAGGTTAAACTGACTGGTCTATAACTCGCTGCTAAATGAGGGTTTTTTCCGTTTTTTAATACCGGGACTATTATTGCTTCTTTCCAGCAGTCAGGATACTTGCCTTCGACCCACGTTGAATTAAAGGCGTTTAGTAGCAGCACCTTGTATTCATCGGTAAGATGTTGCAACATTTCATATCTTATCATGTCTGCACCGGGAGAAGAAGCTTTGTTAATATTAAGGGCATATTCTAGTTCAGTGATACAGAACGGTACGTTGTATTCACTATTGCTTGGGTCTGTAAGATCTAACTTGAGTTCCCTTGTAGGTCTTGTAGCTTGAAAGGAGTGACTGTAATTTGTCGAACTACTGGCTCGTTGGAATTGCTCGGCTAATTGTTCGGCTACCTGATCAGACCTGATAGCTTCAAAGTTGTCTTGTAATTGTATAGTGTGTTTGATGCTTGCCTGATATCGCTTTTATTTTATTCCAGACCTGAGAATTAGTCGTGTCGCGTGTTATAGAGGATACAAAGTTGCTCCACGAATCCCTCTTGCTTTGCAGCATAATTCGTCTAGCAGATGCCCTTAATTTTTTAAACGTTATCAAGTTATCGTTAGTAGGATGTCGTCGGAAAAAATTTAGTGCCAGTTTTTTTAATTTTATCGCTTCGCTTACCTTTTTATTCCACCAAGGTACTCTGCGTTTAATACATCTCCCCCCAATTTTTGGGATGGCGACGTTAGCCGCATTTAGGATACTACGTGTAATATTCCGTATGTATTTCAAAGCAGGGTGTTGCTCAATGGGTGCAGTGAGGTGTGCTTGGAAGGTATCCCATTGAGCCTCGGATATTTTCCAACGAGTTGGACTTACTACAGGAATGCTGCGCTTTTCCGTACCAATTATGATGGGAAAATGGTCGCTATGGCAAAGATCGTCGGACACTTGCCATGAAAATGAAGTAGCGATGCGGGCAGATACCATGGAAACATCTATGGCAGAAAACGTATTGGATCTGGCACATAGATGAGTGTTTTCACCAGTTTAACAAGAATAGGTTATTTATGTCCATTATGTTTTGTAGTGCTTCCCATTGGTATCGGTGCGCCGATCCCCACAATCGATTCGTATTAAAATCGCCAATCAATATGGCCAGGTAACTGATTTATGATGTTTTGGATATCATGTTCCTGCCAATTACTATTTGGCAAATACATGTTGCAAATAACTAGCTTTATTGGCGCGGTTACCTGCACGGCAACTGCTTGCAGATCAGTCCTTAGTGGTATGGTATTGAATTGCGCGTCCTCTCTAATAAGTACTGCAACTCCACCTCTAGCTCTTAAATTAGGAACAACGTCTTTTCTAATGAATTTATATCTACGCAGGAAGTAGGGCTGGTTAGGTTTTAAATGAGTCTCCTGTAGGCAGAGGCATAGAGGATTATATTCGCTAATTATGAGTTTAAGCTCACAGTAATGATGCATAATACCATTACAGTTCCATTGGACTATTGGACCCATAATTGATGATTTGTGTAATTGATAAATGTCTAAAGTATCAATTAACGAATAAATAAATTAGGACGAATACGAGTAAAAATATAAATATAAATATGAGTTAACGAATAAATAAATTAGGACGAATACGAGTAAATATAAATGTAAATATAGATATAAAAGACGGCACATGCAAAACATTAACTAAAATATCACAGATTATAGTATCACAGATATGTAGACTGATAAATAGATAAATATAAATATAAAATATCACAGATATAATATTACATATTTAGTAATATTCATCATCTTGTGCACCAGAGGCCTTTGAGGGTGGTTTCCTCAGTTTGCCTTTTGGCCATCCTACTTTTCCCTTAACCTTTGTCTGAGACGTGTTTGATCCTGAAGACACATTGTCTTCTTCAGAAACGGACCCTTGCCTGTCAGGATTGCGTTTCCGCTTTTCTTTGCTTTGGCTGGTTAAGTATTGAGTAGGTGGTTTTACGAATGAGTTAGATTGATTATCCTCAGACGATCTTTGTATTATGGGCGTAATTGCCCCAATCAAAAGTGGTAGAAGCTCTTTGGCTAGGGCTGGAACATCAACCTTAGATGGCATAGCAGCACTAGATGTGGCTGCCTTAGCGTAAGTAACTCCCGCTGTTGCGGCAGATGTCACTACTTTCCTCTTTGCTTCAAGGTAAGTAATGTTTTCCTTTACCCGAACTTCCTGGATTGCAACTTCCTGTTTATATGTGGGGCAGTTTGAGGCTCGAGCAGAGTGAGCCCCACTACAATTAACGCAAGTGATTGGTTTCTCGCATGGAACACCAGCATGCGATGCTTTACCACAAATGCAGAGATCTTCCTGCAGGGTACATTTAGAAGAAGTGTGCCCAAACTTGTTACATCGAAAACACCTCATCGGTGGTGGCACGTACAAACGGACATTTAAAGAATAGAACGCAACTTTAATCGTTCTCGGTAATATTGGGGTGTTAAAAGTTATTACATGGTTTGGAGTATCCACAAGTTCTTCATTTCTTCTAGCTTTAATTCTTCGTACGTCGATAACTTTTTGACCACTTAACTCCTCACAAATATCTTCGATTGAACAATTCAATAAATCGTGACAGAAAATGACACCTCTAGAAACGTTCATTGTTTTATGTGCAAATACTTCAATTTCAAAGTCGCCCATTTTTGTTGTATCTAAGACCCTTCTCGATTGTTTGTTCGTAGTAGTTTCAATTAAAATACCATCTCTAATCTTTTTTGTCATTTTTAAGGCTCCATAGAGTCCATATAAACATTTTTGAATATAAAATGGACTAATTTTATCAAAATTAAGTCCGTCCTTTCTCTTCAGAACGAAGAACCGGGGCAAAACCTCCGTCAATGGGCTTCTACTTTCGGCTGGTTTTAAAGGTGGACCCTCCGTCACCTCCATATTTAAAGAGCTGGCACTCTGTTGTGTAGGTTTGATTCGACTCATGTTAATGTTCCCACGAGTAGGGACCAACGAAGCTCCGTGAGTCAGTGGGCCCTTAACCCACGGGGGACTTAATACTGTGGAGAAGCCCTATTTCGTCCACAGGCGTTTCAACACTAGGAACCAGGCTTCCTGGCCACGCTCAGGCTTCCTCGCGCAATCCTTCAGCACCTAAAACTGCCAAACGACCTTGGGATTGGGGATTTTTATAGAGGTTACCTTCCGTAGCCCGGCGGTAAAGCTGAGACCACCGACGCTAGCTCAACGTTTAGCCACGCCCTGCTAGAGTCTCTGAAGTACATGCGGTTGCGGTATTAGGAAACGCTAGCGCTCAGCCGTCCCCAGCAAGGACATCTCGGTTTGCACACCGTATACGCTTTGACGACGTATGTCCTGGGAAGAGTAGAAAGAGAAGGAAGAGATCCCACAGATTTAATGGGGCCTGAAGAGAATAATGTTAACGAGATGTCCTAAAAAGAAGTAAGGAAGTCA
Source organism: Vesta saturnalis (assembly GCA_036346205.1). Classification (NCBI taxonomy): domain Eukaryota; kingdom Metazoa; phylum Arthropoda; class Insecta; order Coleoptera; family Lampyridae; genus Vesta; species Vesta saturnalis. The sequence continues at coordinate 32,982 of JARFJB010000916.1, forward strand.
CTCAAGACTATAGAAGAAAGTATTCCAGCTAAAACGCAGGGTTGCCATCCCTGTCCTCGTTAGATACGAGGCCCACGTACTGGTTGACATTATTTTAGAGCTAACATTTTAACCACGAGCTCATATTTCGGTGTTTACATCACAATACGATCATTTGCAAGGTCATTTATCCGCCACCTTTATAAATAGATATATTTATATTTATATTTATATTTATATTTATATTTATATTTATATTTATATTTATATTTATATTTATATTTATATTTATATTTATATTTATATTTATATTTATATTTATATTTATATTTATATTTATATTTATATTTATATTTATATTTATATATTATATTTATATTTATATTTATATTTATATTTATATTTATATTTATATTTATATTTATATTTATATTTATATTTATATTTATATTATATACACCACACTAACAACACACCACAACACCACACCACAACTAAAACAACAACCAACAACACACCACAAAACACACCACAACAAAAAAAAAAACACCACAAAAAACACCACACCACAACACCACACCACACCACACCAACACCAACCAACAAACACACCACACCACATTTTTAAAAAAATTAAAAACCACACCACACACACATAACACCACACCACACCACAACCACACACAACCCACACACCACACAACCACACCAACACACCACAACACCACACCACTTTAATTTACACCACACCACACCACAACACCACACCACACACACCACACCACAACACCACAACACCACATACAACCACACCACACCACACCACAACCCAACCACACCACACCACACCACACACACCACACACACCACACCACACCACACACACCACACCACAACACCACAACCAACACACCACACCACACCACACCAACCACACCAACCAAACACCACCAAAAAAAAAAAAAAAAAAAAAAAAAAAAAAAAAAAAAAAAAAAAAAAAAAAAAAAAAAAAAAAAAAAAAAAAAAAAAAAAAAAAAAAAAAAAAAAAAAAAAAAAAAAAAAAAAAAAAAAAAAAAAAAAAAAAAAAAAAAAAAAAAAAAAAAAAAAAAAAAAAAAAAAAATTTATTTATATTTATATTTATATTATATTTATATTTATATTTATATTTATATTTATATTTATATTTATATTTAATTTATATTTATATTTATATTTATATTTATATTTATATTTATATTTATATTTAATATTTATATTTATATTTATATTTATATTTATTTATATTTATATTTATATTTATATTTATATTTATATTTATATTTATATTTATATTTATATATATTATATTTATATTTATATTTATATTATATTTATATTTATATTTATATTTATATATATTTATATTTATTTATATTTTATTTTATTTATATTTATATTATATATTTATATTTATATTTATATTTATATTTATTTATATTTATATTTATATTTATATTTATATTTATATTTATATTTATATTTATATTTATATTTATATTTATATTTATATTTATATTTATATTTATATATATTTATATTTATATTTATATTTATATTTATATTTATATTTATATTTATATTTATATTTATATTTATTTTATATTTATATTTATATTATTTATATATTTATATTTATATATATAATATATATTTATATTATATATATTTTATATTTATATATATTTATATTATATTATATTTATATATATTTATATATATTTATATATATTTAATTTATATTTATATTTATATTTATTTATATTTTTTTATATTTTTTTATATTTATATTTATTTATATATATTTATATATATTTATATTTATTTATATTATTATATTTATATTTATATTTATTATATTTATATTTATATTTATTAATATATATTTATATATATTTATATTTATATTTATATTATATTTATATTATTATTTATATTTAATTTATATAATTTATATTTATATATTTATATATATTTATATTTATATTTATATATATTTATATATTTATATTTATAATATTTATATATATTTATATATATATATATATATATATTATATATTTATATTTATATTTATATATATAATATTTATTATAATATATATTATATTTATTTTATATTATATTTTATATATTTATATTTATACAACCTATTTTTAAATTTAAATATTTATAATAATATTAATTTTATATTTAATATAAATTTAATTTATAATATTTATATTTATATTTATATTTAATATTTATATTTATTTATATTTAATTTATAATTTACATTTATTTATATTATATTTATATTTATATTTATTTTATATTTATAATATATATTTATATTTATATTTATATTTATATTTATATTTATATTTATATTTATATTTATATTTATATTTATATTTAATTTATATTTATATATTTTATATTTAATTTATATTTATATTTAATTTATATTTATATTTATATTTATATTTATATTTATAAATTTATATTTATATTATATATATTTATATAATATTTATATTTATATTTTTTTATATTTATATATTTATATTTATTTTATAATATATTTTATAAATTTTTTTATATTTATATTTATTTAATTTATGATATTTTATAATATTTATATTTATATTTAATTTATATTTATAATTTATTATTTATATTTATATTTATATTTATTTATATATTTATATTTATATTTACGTATTTATATTATATTTAATATTTATATATATTTATATTATATTTATATTATATATTTATATTTATATTTATATTTATATTTATATTTATATTTATATTTATATTTATATTTATATTTATATTTATAATTTATATTTATATTTATATTTATATTTATATTTATATTTATATATTATATTTATATTTATATTTATATTTATATTTATATTTATAACACCACATTTAAATACTCTTATACCCACACACCACACACACACACCACACACACACACACACCACACCATACAACATAACATCACACCACACCCACACAATATATTTACCAACCTTACATCATTTATACCCATTTATATTTATATCATACCAACACACAACACCCACACCACACCACACCACACCACACCACACACCACACCACACCCAACACCACACACCACACCACACCACACACACACACCACACACCACACCCACACCACACCACACCACACCCACAACACCACACCACACCACAACACCACACCACACCACACCACACCACACCACACCACAACACCACACCACACCACACCACACCACACCACACCCACACCACATACACCACACCACACCACACACACCACACCACACACACCACACCACACCACACCACACCACACCACACCACACCCACACACACACACCACACCCACACCACACCACACCACACCCACACCACACCCACACCACACCACACCACACCACACACCACACCACACCCAACACCACACCACACACACACCACACCACACACACACACACACACCACACCACACCACACCACACACACCACACCACACCACACCACACCACACACACACCACACCACACCACACCACACACACCCACACCACACCACACCACACCACACCACACACACCACACCACACCACACCACACACCCACACCACACCACACACACCACACCACACCACACCACACACACACCCACACCACACCACACCACACCACACCACACCACACCACACACACCACACCACACCACACCACACACACCACACCACACCCACACACCACACCACACCACACCACACCACAACCACACCACACCACACCAAACACACACCACACCCACCACACCACACCACACCACACCACACCACACCACCACACCACACCACACCACACACACCCAACCCACACCACAACACACCACACCACACACCACACCACAACACCACACCACACACACCACACAACACCACACCACACCACACCCACACAAACAACCACACCACACCACACCACACCACACCACACCACACCACACCACCCACCACATCTACACCAACCACACCACACCATATCACACCATACACCTACACCACCCACACTCACACACACACACTACACAACACACACACACACACACCACACCACCACACCACACCCACACTCACACCACACCACACCACTACCACACCATACCACACTCACACTCACATTTACACTACCACTACCACACCACACCATCATCACTACCACATTATACTCATCACCACACTCACACACACCATCACCACACTCACACTCACACCACACCACACCACACTCACTACCACACTACCACACCACACTCTACACCATACTACACACACCACACCACACAACTACACACACCACTAACTACTATCACCACACCATCAACACACCACACATCATTCAACTTAATTTATATTTATATTTATCTACATCAACATTACTATTAACTTTACATTTATATTAATATATATATATATATATAATACATATATACAAATATATATATATATACACATATACACACACACACAATATATATATAATATTATTATTTATTTTGAAACAATTTTTTAATTAATTTAAACATTTTTTAAAATATTGAAGGATTCCTTAGTAAATCCAGGTTCTGCATAAACATTTTTATACCATTTACCTATAGTGCTTTTACGAGGTAAACAAGTAGCAAATGTTTTGCGTATAAAGTCATAGGCTTTGGGAGAAAAAAAACACAGTATCATAGCAAATTTCCGCATTGTGGGGAATAAGTTGCTTTTTTTTGCAATTTACGTTTTTGAAGCTATTTTGCAATATCAGGCATCTTTTCAAAAAGCAATAAATTTTCTTCAGAAAGTAAATTTTTTTTGTTTAAATCTTTGATGATTAATTTTAATGAAACTATTTTCTTCTTGTATCTTTTTAATATTTGTCCCAAAACCCTGATTTTTGTAGTTTTTTTTCCTCAATTTCTGAGACTGTTGGAAAAGTAAGTAGTTTTCTCAGTTTTTTTTCGGGGTGTATCTTGATCCTCTGGTGCAGTGGATGTTGAAGCTCTGTGTAAATGAGGTTCGCTGGTGGAAGTTGAAGGCAATGTTTGCCGAAAAGACCTCTTTACAGCCTGCAACAACAAACAATAATTATAACCACCTACATGATTTTTTATTGTTTTATGTTTCATACAAAATAGAATAACTTCACAATACGATTTTAAACTGTCTTTCAGATAACCTATTATTTTACCAACGGCAGGAAATAAATAAATAAGTAATAAACAAGCAATTTCTGTACAAGCATACATTCCAGAACCGGTTACTATTTGCAATCTCTACCTTCCAGATAGGTCTTGGACAATAAAACAATTATCAGAGATTGTAGATCAATTACCAAAACCATTTTTGCTAGTAGGAGATTTTAACTCCCATAACCCCCTATGGGGATCTTCTTGTAGGGATTCAAGGGGAACTATGTTAGAGCAGTTTATTGATCAATCCCACTTAATTGTGATGAATGACGGAAGTCCTACCTTCATAAATACAAGATCTAAAACCTTTTCATGTTTAGATTTAACCTTATGTTCACCATCACTGGCAACAAGGTTTCAATGGCAACCCCTGGAAGATCCGCATGGAAGCGATCATTTTCCTATATGCATATCGACAGGAACTACCCATGAACAGCAACGGATTCCGACGCGTTGGCTTTTAAAGACAGCAAACTGGTCTGATTATAAAACACTGTATACCACACCAGAACTGACAGGAAACATAGGCACAGACGTTCAAATCATTACCGAAAGCATCCTAAGAACAGCCCAAAACAGCATGCCACAGACAAAAGGTAAAATAAGCGTACGATCAGTTCCCTGGTGGCACAAAGACATCGAAGAAAGAATTAAAATCAAAAACGTTTATTGAACAACTTTAAAAAACCCCACTCAAGAACACCTAGTGCTATTTAAGAAAGCTCGAGCAAGCTGTCGATATATAATCAGACAGAAAACAAAGGTCCTGGGAAGAGTATATTAAAAGTGTCACGGTAAATAGTTCAATCCGTGAGGTATGGAGTAAAATAAAACAATACGGGGACAAATAACTATTCAACTCCTAAACTAGAAATTGATGGCAGACTAGTCGTAAATGAAGCTGAAATAGCCGACTGTTTCGCTAAACATTATCAAAGCATCAGCTCCGACGATAACTATCACGAATCGTTCCTAGCAAAACATTTACTTGAAATCCCACTCAATTTTCAAGTAATACACACTTGAATATAACAAGCCGTTTACCCTGGAGGAATTAGATAATGCCGTCACAACCTCAAGGAGGTCTGCTCCTGGAAAGACAACATCCATTACGAATTTATAAAAATCTGCCCTATCAGGAGAATAAACATACTCAATTGTTTAACAATATCTGGGAGAAGAGCGCATTTCCCAGTAGCTGGAAGGAGGCTACTATTATTTCTATCTTGAAACCAGGTAAACCCTGACAGGATACGAACAGCTACCGACCTATTTCCTTACACCTTGTATTGGAAAATTAATGGAAAGATGGTGAACAACAGATTAGTATGGCTACTAGAGACAAAGGGTTTACTAGTAAATTATCAGGCAGGCTCTAGAAGACGACACTCACTATTGATCAGATATTATTTAGAAAATGCAATACAAAATGCATTTTTAATAGAGAGCACGTAGTCGGAGTCTTTGATTTACGTAAGGCATACGATACAACTTGGAAATATGGATTTGAAACAATTGCACGACTGGGGACTAAGGGACAATTGCCTAAATTTATTGAATCATTCTTAAAAACAGATCTTTCATAGTAAGGGTAGGCAATTCCTTGTCACAAACTCATATTCTCCAAAATGGGTTCCGCAAGGCTCTACAATAAGTAGTACACTATTCACAATAGCTATAAACAACATTGCGCGAAACGTCAACGACACAATCCATAAATGCTTATACGTCGATGACCTAGCCATCTTCCTGTCTGGTAAAACAATTGAATCGATTGAACAAGAACTTCAACATGCAATTAATAAAATAAACGATAACGCAGACTGTTGGATACCAATTTTAACATGAAAACCATATGTGTACATTTCTGTAGGTTACGCACCCCACATAGAGGACCAAAACTGTTCTTAAGAAGCAAACGCATTAACTGTGAAAACTTTGTAAAATTCTTAGGGTTCTATTTTGATAGTTCTTTATCATTTAGGACTCAAATACAGGAAACTGCTACAAGAGCTAAAAAGGCATTAAACATTATAAAATGTATGTCAAACATTAACAGGGGTTCAAATCGTGAGACACTGCAAATATATACAAAGTTTTAGTTCAATCTCGAATAGATTATGGTTGTACTATCTATGGAGCAGCAAGACCATCGCGATTAAAGATATTAGACTCCATTCATTGCAGTGCCATCAGACATATAACGGGGGCCTTTAGAACTAGCCCTCTTACAAGCTTATGCTGTGAATTGGGCTTAATGCCTTTAGTATACCGCAGACAAAACCTTGCCCTAAGATACGAAATAAGTGTAAAATCAAATATGCGACACATAAATTCCAACATTTTTTAACAATATAGAACTTATCCAAAAATATGCCGAAAACCGACCGTAACCCGACCATTATGCGTTCGAGCAGAGGAGTATAGAAGATCTTTAGACATTCACAATTTACAAGTTGTACACGTCGAACTTAGTAGCATACCACCATGGCACATCCGACTTTATAATACGGCTAGACCTATCTACCTGTGGTAAATATGACGTAAATCCACACACAATTAAAAATCAATATAATCAAATAATACGAGAATACCTAAATCCCATATTGATTTTTACGGACGGCTCCAAAACTTCATCAGGAACAGGATATGCGTACTGCGTAGGTGATAGAACTTTCAAATGGAAATTAACACAACTAAATAGTGCATACACTGCAGAACTTCTTGCAATAAGTAAGGCAATAGCGCACTGTACAACAGTGATGAACAAAGATTGCATTATATGTACTGATTCAATGTCAGCACTGCTAGAAATGAAGAAACATAACTCTCAAAGTCCAATAATACAAAATATAAAACAGAAAATAAAGCAAATATCTAATGCAAAAAACAACAATTTTATATTACTGTGGGTTCCAGGCCATTCAGGTATAGAAGGCAATCTACACGCAGACAAAGCCACTAAAGAAGCTTCCACTTTAAGTGAAGTATCAAACGAACCGATAACTCCCAGTGATGCTAAACTGTTTGTTAAAAACCAAATACATAAAAAATGGCAAGACAACTGGAATAACGTTCAAAGCAAATTATCCATATATAAAACAAACATAAATGTATGGAAACTACCAATTGAATTGACAAGACGGGAAACAACAGTCATTACAAGACTACGCATCGGTCACACCAATGTAACTTCGTCATACTTATTAACCGTAGCGAAATACCTAAATGCACAGATTGCAAGGAAGAGTTAACCGTAATACATATCTTGAAAGATTGTACAAAATATAATGGTATAAAACAAACAATAAACATAAAAAACGATGTACGCCAATTACTCACCTCAAATGAATTTCGCAAACTGAAACTTGTGATACTATACTTAAAACAAATTGGATTATACGATAGAATTTAATAAAATAAATCAATCAAACGAAATATAAAAATAACTTAATCACAGGCTAATGACCTTAGTTGTCGATGCCCACAAAAAAAAAAAAAAAAAAAAAAAAAAATAAACAAGCCTGTATATTCCCACAAATAATACTCCATTTAAACATTTTTAATTTTTTTTATACTATGTTTCCTTTATTTATAACTAAATGAGTAACCTACCTTCTTTTTTTTTGAAGATAAGTAGGAAATTCATGAAAAATTGTGAGTACAGCTGCATGGAGCAAGCGCCTTGTAGCGTCAGCCTGATAAAAAAGTGCTCCTCAAAGTGTTTTGAGCAAATCCTCTCATTTACTGAGGGGGTCCAATTTGTTATTCTCATTTCTGTAACCCACAAATTTCTCCTCTCCGGGTCAGTAGGAAATCTGAAATAAAAATTACATATCATACCTATTTATATTTAATGCCTTTTATTTTAATTACAACGACAGAAACCAGCACAGAAAACACATTTATGAAAATTAGGTTATTTTGTTGTGAGTACAAACTACACCACTCAGGGGCGCGCCAGGAGCATGCGGCGCCTGTGTCAAAATTGTTGATGGCGCCCCATTAATTAAAAACATTTATATCAAAAACTAATATTATAAATATTTTGCAAGCCTAGGTGATAAGAGCCCCAACAACTATAGGTTCGGACACTTTAATTTTATAGCATTTTTAAGTAATACGACATGAATAAAAAAATAATGAATAATTAATTTGAAATACTAGGTAGATATAATTTTTAGGCTTATGTTTAGGGACATTTAAATGACTGTTTTTGTTATATTCTTAACGCATTGAAATAAAAAACACACAAAGATTGAAATAGCCTGTGTAAACTTTTTTATTTAAAATACAAAATTACAAACACAAGAAAACATATAAACAACAATAATAAATGAAAAATATAATATTTATAATATAAACATAATACATATTATACGGTAAATTAAATACAAACAATGTAAATAAGTCATTAAATAAATTTTACTTTCCTAGCTTTTAGCAAAGAAAAAGTTTGGATAATATCATGAATATCAAGTTTATCCAGTATGTCAGACTCAATATCACAGGTGGTAGGCATGTATACTCCATGCCAGCCGGGGAGGTACCACCACCCTTACCATGGGCTCCTTAATATTGGGTCTCCGATTTTCTGAGCTCGGTAAGGGCTGCCGGTTACCTTTTCAATCATCCTTAATCTATTCTCATCCTAATTCTTCCTTCTCGCCCTCACCGTCTTCCTATCAGATTAAAAGTCCCAAATTAAAAAATAAGATGGCTGTGGTTTCTAGGGTTATAAATTCCGGACGTAAAATCCTGCCCCATTCGGATGTCCGGGAGGGCAGGGCCCGAGCGACCTCGGTCATCGAAAGTATCAACTTTCTGATTCACTACTGCAACATTCGCGGTATCAGGTCTAATCTTAATGCTATTCACCAACATCTTGAACAATTACAACCTGATATTTTGTTTCTATCTGAAACACAAGTCTCCTCTGAAAGCTCCGAGTCACCCGACTTGCAATTTCCTTAATACCACCTTCACTCTAACTTTCGATATAAAGGAGGCGTATGTGCCTACATCAAGGACAGAATTGCTTGCAAGAGGGTTTCTTCCTTAGAAAATAAAAATTTTGACGTGATTTGGTTTAAACATTCTGGTCCTAATTTTGTGAAATTCTACTGTTGCATTTATAGGTCTCCTAATGACAGTAACTTTCAAGACTCCATCGATTACCTTAGTATGAAAGTTTCCATCTTGCGATATCTCAATTGTAGGCGATTTCAATGTTCATAACTCTAATTGGCTTCAGTTTTCATCTACTACAAATCCGCTGGTCATAGTGCAGAAACATTTGCTATTTCATGTGATCTCACACAAATGATTTCTGAACCCACAAGAATCCCTGATAACCCTAACCATACTCCACATCTTCTAGATCTCCTTCTTACATCAAACCCTCTTGCTTATAAAACTTCCGTTCTTTCACCTTTAGGTCTTTCCGACCATTGTCTAATAAAAATCATTTCTACTGTACCTAATTCCACTGTTGTTCGCAAAACCGATAGAACCTTGTGGTGTTTTAAGTCAACTCGATGGAGTGATTTACGGGATTTCTTTGCAACCTTTCCATGGCGTGAATATTGTTTTAAGTCGTCCTCTTCTTCGGACATCGCTCTTTCAGTATCTGAAGTCATCTTCATGGGAATGGAGTTATACATTCCCAAAAAACCGTACCGTATAGGTCATTCAAGTTCCCAACCCTGGTTCAATAAGGATTGTGCTGATGCAATATCTTTAAAAAATAAATGTTACATTAAATGGAAATCTAATAAATCGGTCGACAGTCATGTGGAATACGTTGGTGCTAGAAATATCTGCCAAAAGTGTCATCACTAAAACCAAAAAGTTGTTCTAACAACGAAAATGCAATGAACTAGCTATATCTCCTTTAGGCAGTCGTAAATTTTGGTCTTTGGCTAAAGCCATTAGTAAAAACTTTGAAACATCTTCATTTCCCCTGACGTCTATTGACGGATCGGTATTTGCTGATTCTGTAGACAAAGCCAACGTTTTTGTGGATTTGTTTGCATCAAACTCGTGTCTCAATGATTCTGGAAAAGATGTGCCCCTAGTCAACTCTTCTTCATACGCTATGAAACCAATTCATTTTCGGTACAAGCTCTTGGAATCGATCATCAGTAGACTTGATCTCAATAAGGCGACTGGCCCAGACGGTATCCCAGCTATTGTCTTAAAGAAATATTCCCCGAACTAGTACCAGTCCTATCTAAGCTCTATACGATCTCTATGTCTTACCTGAATTCCTTCATCATGGAAGTTAGCAAATGTTCAACCTATTCCCAAAAAGGCGATAAGACCGATCCTCAAATTACGACCAATTGCCATCACTTCCATGATGATGATATGCTCATCAACTGGGTTTCTAGTTTCCTTGATAAAAGACGAATACGTGTCGTAGTTGATGGCTTTTTTTCAAAAGAAGTTAGCATTAACGCGGGCGTACCACAGGGATCCGTTATAGCCCCTACACTTTTCTACTGTACATAAATGACCTTATTTCTTCAACAACTAACCCCATCCATTGCTTTGCTGACGATAGCACTCTTCACTGTAGTTCATCTCAGTCTACTCATAGTGATAATCCACCTTCTATGTCAAATCAAGAAATTAAAGCTGAAATGGCAAATTCAATCAACAAAACATTCAACGTATTCTCGAATGGGGAAGCATAATCCAGTTAAATTTAATGCTAACAAAACTCAGTGTTGCCTTGTGTCCGCCAAAAAGATCGATCATTTCCTGTTGTAAGTATGAATGGCTCAGTTCTTAAGTTTTCAGACTCTATTACTCTGTTGGGTATGACTGTATCTTCAAATTTTCATGGGTTGACGATCTTCCGTCAGCTACCAAAACAGCTGTTCGTAAAATAGGCTTTTGTACAGATCTAAGCAGTACTTTACCTCTCGACAACTCCTTCTGCTGTATAAGGCCCAAATTTGGCCTCATCTGGAATATATTCTCACCTCTTTAGTGCTCCCCAATACGCTCTCGATATCGTTGATCGTATTAGACTCAATATCAAGGGCCTCCATGCCAGCCGGGAGGTACCACCACCCTTACCATGGGCTCCTTAATATTGGGTCTCCGATTTTCTGAGCTCGGTAAGGGCTGCCGGTTACCTTTTCAATCATCCTTAATCTATTCTCATCCTAATTCTTCCTTCTCGCCCTCACCGTCTTCCTATCGATTAAAAGTCCCAAATTAAAAAATAAGATGGCTGTGGTTTCTAGGGTTATAAATTCCGGACGTAAAATCCTGCCCCATTCGGATGTCCGGGAGGGGGGCCCAGCGACCTCGGTCATCGAAAGTATCAACTTTCTGATTCACTACTGCAACATCGCGGTATCAGGTCTAATCTTAATGCTATTCACCAACATCTTGAACAATTACAACCTGATATTTTGTTTCTATCTGAAACACAAGTCTCCTCTGAAAGCTCCGAGTTACCCGACTTGCAATTTCCTTAATACCACCTTCACTCTAACTTTCGATATAAAGGAGGCGTATGTGCCTACATCAAGGACAGAATTGCTTGCAAGAGGGTTTCTTCCTTAGAAAATAAAAATTTTGACGTGATTTGGTTTAAACATTCTGGTCCTAATTTTGTGAAATTCTACTGTTGCATTTATAGGTCTCCTAATGACAGTAACTTTCAAGACTCCATCGATTACCTTAGTATGAAAGTTTCCATCTTGCGATATCTCAATTGTAGGCGATTTCAATGTTCATAACTCTAATTGGCTTCAGTTTTCATCTACTACAAATCCCGCTGGTCATAGTGCAGAAACATTTGCTATTTCATGTGATCTCACACAAATGATTTCTGAACCCACAAGAATCCCTGATAACCCTAACCATACTCCACATCTTCTAGATCTCCTTCTTACATCAAACCCTCTTGCTTATAAAACTTCCGTTCTTTCACCTTTAGGTCTTTCCGACCATTGTCTAATAAAAATCATTTCTACTGTACCTAATTCCACTGTTGTTCGCAAAACCGATAGAACCTTGTGGTGTTTTAAGTCAACTCGATGGAGTGATTTACGGATTTCTTTGCAACCTTTCCATGGCGTGAATATTGTTTTAAGTCGTCCTCTTCTTCGGACATCGCTCTTTCAGTATCTGAAGTCATCTCATGGGAATGGAGTTATACATTCCCAAAAACAGTACCGTATAGGTCATTCAAGTTCCCAACCCTGGTTCAATAAGGATTGTGCTGATGCAATATCTTTAAAAATAAATGTTACATTAAATGGAAATCTAATAAATCGGTCGACAGTCATGTGGAATACGTTGGTGCTAGAAATATCTGCAAAAGTGTCATCACTAAAACCAAAAAGTTGTTCTAACAACGAAAATGCAATGAACTAGCTACATCTCCTTTAGGCAGTCGTAAATTTTGGTCTTTGGCTAAAGCCATTAGTAAAACTTTGAAACATCTTCATTTCCCCTGACGTCTATTGACGGATCGGTATTTGCTGATTCTGTAGACAAAGCCAACGTTTTTGTGGATTTGTTTGCATCAAACTCGTGTCTCAATGATTCTGGAAAAGATGTGCCCCTAGTCAACTCTTCTTCATACGCTATGAAACCAATTCATTTTCGGTACAAGCTCTTGGAATCGATCATCAGTAGACTTGATCTCAATAAGGCGACTGGCCCAGACGGTATCCCAGCTATTGTCTTAAAGAAATATTCCCCCGAACTAGTACCAGTCCTATCTAAGCTCTATACGATCTCTATGTCTTACCTGGGAATTCCCTTCATCATGGAAGTTAGCAAATGTTCAACCTATTCCCAAAAAAGGCGATAAGACCGATCCCTCAAATTACCGACCAATTGCCATCACTTCCATGATGATGATATGCTCATCAACTGGGTTTCTAGTTTCCTTGATAAAAGACGAATACGTGTCGTAGTTGATGGCTTTTTTTCAAAAGAAGTTAGCATTAACGCGGGCGTACCACAGGGATCCGTTATAGCCCCTACACTTTTTCTACTGTACATAAATGACCTTATTTCTTCAACAACTAACCCCATCCATTGCTTTGCTGACGATAGCACTCTTCACTGTAGTTCATCTCAGTCTACTCATAGTGATAATCCACCTTCTATGTCAAATCAAGAAATTAAAGCTGAAATGGCAAATTCAATCAACAAACACATTCAACGTATTCTCGAATGGGGAAGCCATAATCCAGTTAAATTTAATGCTAACAAAACTCAGTGTTGCCTTGTGTCCGCCAAAAAAGATCGATCATTTCCTGTTGTAAGTATGAATGGCTCAGTTCTTAAGTTTTCAGACTCTATTACTCTGTTGGGTATGACTGTATCTTCAAATTTCTCATGGGTTGACGATCTTCCGTCAGCTACCAAAACAGCTGTTCGTAAAATAGGCTTTTTGTACAGATCTAAGCAGTACTTTACCTCTCGACAACTCCTTCTGCTGTATAAGGCCCAAATTTGGCCTCATCTGGAATATATTCTCACCTCTGGGTTAGTGCTCCCCAATACGCTCTCGATATCGTTGATCGTATTTAAAAGAGAGCGATTAGGCTTATAAATGACTCGTCGTTAACTTCTCACATACAGTCACTTGAGCATAGAAGGATGGTTTTAGTTCTATCTTTGTATTATCGTTATTACAACGGTTATTGTGCTGCTGAATTATATTCTTTGATACCATCTCGGGCTATCTTTTCGAGAAACACTCGGTTCGCTCATTCACATCATCAGTATGCAGTACAAATCTCCACTTGTCGTACCAAACGGGAGCAATCCACATTTTTCTACATGGCTTCTAAACTCTGGAATGATCTCCCTAGTTCTGTTTTCCTCTCGCTTATGATATGAGAAAATTTAAGGTAGCTGTTCATAGGCATCTATTGGCAATTCATTATCCCTCTATCCATCCTCTTAAATGTTCCTGAGTGCTTTAGCACGATAGGCCTAATTTAGCCTGTTCAGGTCCACAATCATAAAAAAAAAAAATTGAAATTATTGCGAGATCTGATAATCTATTTTGCGCCATTGTGGAGCGTAAATAACTCTTTGTGATTTTTAATTTCGAAAAGATGCTCGGACGCAACTGACACAGGTAATGATAAAAGAATACGGAGTGCTACAGTAAAATTTGGAAAAACTCCTACTAAATCATTTGAATAAATATACTGAATTATTTGGGATATATTTTTTTTTGAATTCGTAATAAATACTTGACATTGTAAAATTTCTTCACATAAATCATCTGCGTCAATATCGGACTGATTTTCATGAGTTAATTTCGCTTGTAATTTTTTGCAGCAAGATAATAGGTATTCTTTATTTTGTAAATTATCTAATGAATATAGAAATTGGAATGAATCCGTATGTTCTTTTAATAAAGAAAATCTGTCTTGTAACGAAATTAAAGTTTGATCTATTATACAGAAATAAAAATTTACTTTTCTATGTCAAACTTTTCTGCAATTAATTTGGAACTTTCAACAATTTCTGCAAAACTAGCATCAGATCGATAATTAGTTAAAAATGTATTTAGTTTGTTTAATGCATCCAATGCAAGTTGCAAATTCGTAATTTGAGATTGAAGCATTTTACTCACAAAATTTACTTGATTTAAAATATCATACCACACTTTAACGGAGCAAATAAATGTAAATGTAGAAATTTTTTCTCCCAGACATTTTGCTTGGTATTTAGATTGTTCGTCGACTCTTGTGTGGTCATTGCAAATTTCAAATAATGCATCAAAAACTTCTGGTAAATATGTATAGAGAGGCTTTATGGCATCAATTCTACTTGACCAGCGTGTTTCGGATAAGGGCTTTAAAGTTAAATTAGTAACATGCTTGATTAAGACATTCCATCGATTAGTAGACGCTGAGAAAAATTTGTATAATTCTTGTATTATATTAAAAAAATTTATTGTTTCATGGTTGATATTAGCGACATCATTTACAATTAGATTCAGGCTGTGATTCGCACAAGGAACATAAAAAGCTCGCGGGTTCAAATCTAAAATTCTTTTTTGTAGGCCACTGTTTTTGCCGAGCATCTTAGAGCCATTATCATAGCCTTGGCCTCTTATATTATTTAGGTCTAAATTTAATGTTTTTAATAGATCAATAAGAAATGTTGTTAATCCAGCCCCTGTAACATCTAAAATTGGATAAAATGCTAAAAAATGTTCATGTATTTCAGTCGATCCTAATGCTAAATTGAAATGAAAGAATCGAATTATTACACTTATTTGCTCAATATGAGAAACATCCGGAGTGCAATCTAATATTTTTTTTTTGAGGTTTTAATGGCAACGACAGCATTGGTCTTGCGCCATATTGTTCACTATTTCATATTTCTCTGGTTTCACTGTGACCAATTAGATTTTATTTAGTAAGTTTGTACATTTTAAAAACCTCATTAACTTTCTAACGTTCGCACTATCATCATTTAACATCTCGGAGGTGTCTTGACTCATACCTACTGCATTTCTTTGTAGTTTATATTTTGGACATTTAATCAATATGTGTTCGACAGTGAGTCCAACGTGGCACATGTCGCATACCTCTCGTTCTGTTCTACCTAGAAGATATTGGTGGGTTATACGAGTATGCCCAATACGTAATCTCGTAAGCGCAATTTCTTCCCTTTTGGGTAATTTATGAACCGTATTATCTTTTGGTGTGCTATTTTTAAAGTAGCTTTGATGGTTTGCGTCTTGCCAAACTTCTTCCCATTTTTGGTAAATTTTTTTTGTTAGATGTTTTTTGTAATTGTCAGGATGAAGAAGAGATTTTGTCAAGATTGGCTGAGTTTGCAGCTTGTTTTGCAGCTTTGTCTACCATCACGTTACCGTTTATGCCCACATGACCCGGAATCCAAATTAACGTTACATTTGTTTTTATATTCCTTAGATAATGTATTCGTTCCTTTACCATGCTTACGAGTGGGTCTATTGAACTGGTTTCTTTACTTATAGCATATATAGCACTCAATGAATCTGTACACATCACTATCTCAGTCGTGTTTTTATATTCTATTAATAATAGCGTCTGCCATATTGCATACAATTCTGCAACATAGACACTTGTAATTTCGCTGTATTTCCAAGTGTAGATCTCGCTGTTAGTATATATGGCACTTGCAGTTCCCGTTTCTGTTTTAGAGCCGTTCGTATAAATAAATGTGGCACCCTCATGTTGTAGTAACAATTTTCTAAATTGCGCTCTATACATTGCATTAGTTGTTTCATTTTTAATGTTTTTGGACAGTTCTAGTACTATATTTATGTTGTCGTGTAGTATCCATGGAGCATATGATGAGGTCGAGTATTGTAGTAAATAAGGCAGTTCTTCTCCAAGTGTCTCTAAAAGTTCTAATGCTCTAATAATAGCTGGTCTACTTATTGTACTTCTTCGTTGGTATTCTAGTATAGTGTGGGTGTCGTGCAGATACTCTTCGTTTCTGTGATTGCTTATGGACTTGACTTTGGTTAGGTAGTTATATAGCAATACCTGTCTCCGTACATATAAAGGGGGAATTCCAGAGCTTGCAAATATTGATGGTAGCGGGCTGGTGCGAAAAGCCCCAATGGCCATTCGAATTCCTGTAGAATGTATCGTGTCTAACGTTTTCAATGTGGATTTTCTAGCTGAAGAATATATGATGCTTCCATAATCTAGCACAGGCATTATAAAAGATTTATATAACTGGATTAAGGTGCTACGATCGCAACCCCAGTTAATGTTACATAAACATCTCATTAGATTTAACCTTTTTTTGCATTTGACAAACACTAGTCCCAGAATTTTAATAGCATCCGACAAGTCGATTCTTGCACCTTCAATGTACAGTCTTGGTTCTTCGTGTCGCAGCCTTAGTCGACAGAAATGGATTGCCGTTGTTTTGCTATCGTTAAAGCGCATTCCCATCTTATCTGCTTGTGATGTAATTTCATTAATGGCTGATTGTAATTTAGTTTCAATTGTGACCATCTCCGTGTGCTCATAGAAGATTATTAAGTCGTCTACGTAAAGCAAAGTTGTTATTTGAGGGTCAATTGTCGATATCAAGTTATTGATTCCGATTAGGAAGAGAGTACAGCTGAGAACTGAGCCTTGGGGAATACCGTTCTCTAGCGAATGGGTGTTAGATGTTTCCTTTTGTAGCCTTACAGCAAAAGTACGCTGCATTAAGAAACTTTGAACTGTCATAGGTAAATTTCCTTTCAAGTTCCAATTGTTTAAATTTTTTGTTATATTATATTTCCACATCATTTCATAGGCCTTTTCTATATTGAATGCTACAGCCACAGCGTGATTTCTTCTGAGAAAAGCATTCAATATTAATGTCTCTAGATACACCAGATGATCAGTAGTTGATTGTTGTTTACTGAAACCTGCCGACTAGGTGATATTCGGTTATTCTTTTCTAGTACCCATATAAGCCTTTCATTTATCATTTTTCATATATCTTCCCTATACAACTAGTTAAGGCGATCGGCCTATAGTTTTCTGTTTTGGTAGCATCTTTTCCAGGCTTTATTATTGGGACAATTACAGAGTGTTTCCATTCTGTAGGATACGTTCCATTTGCATATAATTCATTATATATTCCCAGTAGTTCCTCCCTCTTTGATTCGGGTAGCTGACGTAACATTGCATTTGTTATACTGTCCGGGCTTGGTGCAGCGTTGTTCGAGTGTTGAAGTGCATTTTGTAGTTCAGTAATAGAGAAAGGTGCATTGTACGTGTAATTTGACTCCGTTCGGAAATCAACGAAGTGCTCATTTTCTTTTTTTTGTTTCATTGAATTGACTACTATAATTATTAGAACTACTGTTGGCTTCAAATTGACGTGCTAGTCCTTCTGAAATTTCTTTGGGGTTTTCTAGCCGCTTGTCTTTTGTCATCAAGATTGGCGAAACTGTCTCAAAGTTCTTACCCATTATTTTTTTTTCTTTTTTCCAGACTTCGTTAGGATGTGTCGTATTGCTTATGGTAGCAAGATAGTTTTGCCAGGATTGTCTTTGGGCGTTTAATATAATTTTACGCATTTGGGCACGTGCTTTTTTAAATTCCACAAGATTTTGTATAGTGGGTTGCTTTCGGAATACATTAAAGCATTTTCTTTTTCTTGCTACGGCATTATTGACGTCATTTGACCACCAGGGTACGTTCCTTTTTGATGATTATTGAAAAATATTTATTTTGTCGACATAAATTTATAATATGATTTTTAATATTAAAAGCCATTAAGGAAAGTATTTCATTTTGGATTTTGTCTCCTAGATATGTTGGCATTTTGTGAAATTCAGAATCGCTATTTATACGTCGTGTGTGTTCCGATATAATGGGATACATTTAAAAAAATTACCATTGTTGCGGTTATAAAGTAAAGAAGTGCTAAATTTTGTTTACATAAAAATTGAATTACATAAATTATTCACTTTATTACTTCATACCATCGTTTACTTTCAATGTCTAATATTGTTTGCTGTAAATAATCAACAGTAGTTTTATTTTTGAACGATAGAAGCAACTCTGTCCATTTTTTGTAGTTAGTAAAGTGAGTGGAAGTTTTTTCAAGGCGGTTCTGGTACATTGCTATATGATGCCTGTCATTAAATCCCTGAATAAATCTATTTTGCTGAGAAGGTTCGAAAAGTTTACAACAAAAGCAATAAACATTATTTTTCGTAATTGAGTAAATCAACCAATTTCTATTACATTCTTCACCATTTTTTAAGTTTCTCTTATAGTAACTTTCAGAAAATTTTCGACCCAACAAATCGCGCGGAAAATTAAAGTTTTTTATTTGTTTAGGACCCGTTTTTATAATAGCTTGCCTAGATATGTGAAATATTGGATCCGGCCAAAGCCCTGGGTCATCAAAGGCACATTTATTTATTGTATCTGTACCTGTCTCTTCAGTATAGTCCCCAGATCCAAAAACAGGGGTAATTTCTTCAACGATTTGATTATCTTCACTGGGAGTTGATCCTGGCTGACTTTGTATTTTGAATTCATCTACACTGCAACCGGGTACTGATTCCTGAATTGAATCTGGCGGATAATCTTGGTCAGTTATGGTCGTTTGTTTCGTAAAATACTGTGTTAATCTTGAAGCATTTTTCTCTTGTTCTTCTTGGCGTTTTTTTTTATTAATTAAATTTTGATGCCCGGAGAGTTTCTTTTTCTTTCTTTCTTGAGACATCTAAATAAAAATATTCATTAAATTATAAATGTAATTATTCTATTACCAAAAGTCTTATTTGCGTTATTTGCTTTAGTTTTGCTTTAATTATAGGAAAGTAGGAAGTAACATTTTCGAATAATTTCGCTTTTATTACTTTTTTTTCTAGATTTTACAAACATGATCGCTACCCCTATTGGGAAATGCGTATTGCTATGTATGTATGTTTATTTTAAATGCAAAATAGCTTACCTTTAATCTTTAATGTTCTTGATATTCTTAAATTCACATTCACTCACAAATATTTTAAAATAATATATATATATATATATATATATATATATATATATATATATATATATATATATATATATATATATATATATATATATATATCCACACTAGTGCAGTACTGCTTGTTGAAGGAGAATGAAGCAAATAATATGTTTGTTCAATCATAGACGATTTCAAGTAATGCACGTTTTAACAAGACTAAACGAGTTAGAACGCTTGCGCTTCATTTTGTAAATTCGTGCGTGGACAAATTTCCGCCGCCGCGTCGCCCGCGCGCTCCCGCCCCCGCGGCTATATATCCATCGGCGATTTAATATGAAGAGTCCACGGTATACATGATATTAACACGACTATACGAACTATTCATGTTAGAACAAGAATAATTACTGAGATCATAAATAAGTTATAATCAAATAAGGCGATATTGAATTATTTTAATCGCAACCTATAACGAATTTTGAATTTATATACATTTTTAAGGCGCCTTTGGCCTCCTGGCGCCTGTGTTTGCTGACACATTCGACACGCCTGACCCTGACACCACTGGAAAAAATTGCTAATGAATGCAAATGGAGGTCATTGATATGCAAATTAGTTTCAGAATTTGAATGAAAAGTTCAATACAATGCTTTTATTGAATAAAAACTAGCTTCTTTACAATGCTGGATACTTATATCATATGAAAATATACGGACCAACAAATGCAATTTAAAGTGAAAATAATGAATAATTAGTTAGCATCTAAATAATGACGATTCAGTATTTACCTATTAAATGTTATTCCTGGTTCTTTCCGACCGCCACGGCTTTTACAATTGTAAGCTGCACAAATCACGACTGTTTTTCAAATCAAATCAATGTCTATAATTCACTAAAAACTCTATAAATCACACTAATATTCTTTGGATTGGAGACACTTCCATTGTTTGGCACCGTAATAATGGCGGCGGATCAAATTTCATCACACTTCGTGCGCTTGTCCGTAGATGAGGATTACGTCTCCTCTCTTCTTATAACATCATTGATCCCACTTGTTTTAAACCTCACATCTAATTACTTTTCTAGTTACGTGTGTCTAGCACAGATACGAACCACACAGTAGGTAACAAACATTTTTTACGCGGAATATTCCAGATTTTTCAAACAACAATAAATCAATTTTCTCGAAAACCGGCCAGAATTAGCCAAAAATAAATTTAAAGTACCCCCGACATCGCCTGTCGGCTTATTTACACATCTACCACATATATCAAACTTGCCCCTATCACAACAAAAATATTTTAAGCGGACAAAAATATTTAATGATGCTGTCACTATAATTTTTAGGTAAGTCGTGAACCGACTATTTTTAGCTATGACGCGACCACCTTTTAGTGAAGACATAAACCGGCTATTTTTAGCGAGGACGCGAACCAGATGTATGTCTAGCACAGATACGAACAACACATATCTGGTTATTTCCTTTGTGACATATTGGCATAGCAGAGATTCAAACCACACATGTTTTGTTACGTACTATTTAATGATGACGCGCATCAGCTATTTTTAGTGATGGTGCCGTCACTATAATTTTAGCTATGACGCGACCACCTTTTAGCGAGGACATGTACCGGCTATTTTTAGCTATGGTAAATTAACTCGAATACAAAATGGGTCATTTAATTATGACGTTTTTGTCAGTTTTACAGCTATAAAATAGGTGCATGTTTTTTTATCACCAATAAAAACGCCTGTTCCTCATAACAAGACTACATCTAGTAGTCGTCTGTCGCGTCACTTTAATGTTTGTTCTATCAGTTATAATTATAAAGTTTTATTGATATTGAAACACTCAAAATTTATTCACATATTCTGTTGTTAATTTATGTTGCCAAAAAAACACTCGAGCTTTTATTTTAAGGATAAATTTCTTTTGTACCTAAAATTTTTCCATCAGTATTTTTGCTCGTAAAAATACTGATTGGCAAAATTATTTCGTTACAAAGAGAAATTTATACGGTAAAATAAAAACTCTTGTGTGTTTATTGTTGATACAATCACCTTTTAGCGAGGATGCGAACCAGCTATCATCTGACCCCCAAAGGTGACCTTGCAAATCTAGTGACTTTTTTCAAATCCAGTTACTTTTTCAGTTAGTGATTTTTTGAGTTAGGATCGGCCTTATACTACTGCGGATATTGTTCAACACATATCGATACTTGTACATAAAAATATTGCTGCTTCTAGTGGTAGTAAAGTCTGTCTTTTTTTCGTATGGACGCATTTGGAAATGAACAGCTAGCTGTGGTTGAATATACTTGGTCATACCACAACGTGATCCACAATCAGTCATTTCGCTCTATGAATTGCACTTAGTAAGCCAATAAAAGTTGCTTCCAACAAAAATTAGCATCTGCTAGAACCACACCAACATTTTACAAAAAGAATCATTAAACTCCATACAAAATGATCTTGGAACGTTCAATTTTGTAACAAGCTATACTGATTGTTCAAATCACCTGAGTGTAAAATTTTTCATATACTCAAAATTCGAGTAAAACTTTTGGAACGTTACGATCTTCCAGGTGAAATTTCAGACATTAGTGATGGCAATGTGCGCTGACAACACAAAATGCAGTTTTGGAGGAGCAGCAAGACATGGCCAAAATAACGTCTTTCATAAAGTTCAGCTGTTACTTAAAAGAGCTTTAGTTGGGGTGAACTGCCCTGCTCATATCCATCATAACTGTATTCAAACATCTGCACACTGCTTGCTTATTGTGAAAACCGAAATGTCGTTAGTTGATGCTTTCGTATTAAATAAACATTTAAGAACATTGGTATTAGTTTTGAAAGCTGCTTTGTGCTTCTTGTTCTTTTGTAATATGTGAGTGACTTTTTCTGATATTTTTCCGAAATATGAAATGGATGTGTATTTACTTTCTGTCGGTTCTGTGTTAACTGGGTAAATTTTTTGATGGAAAATTTGCACTCATGATTTTTAACTAAAGTGTCAATTATATTCGAAATATAACCACTTGCTTGTACAATTTGATTTATAATTGATATTTCTTTATTGAAATTTGTTTGGTTTAATAATGGTAATCATATAGTTCTATATACTAATATGTATATGCGCTAACTTATGTGTTTTATGGTGACATGAATCTCTATTGCAAATTTTATGTTAGGATGTAAATTTTTAGTACCTATTAATTAAAAACTCATCAATAAAATCTGATGAACTATCAAAATATGCTAAAATAACATCAACGTAACGAGACCAAAATACAATCTTCTCAGAAACATGTAATTTAAAAATTTTACCTTCTAAATTGTCCATGAAGGCATTAGCTAAAATGGATAAAATTGGACTGCCCATAGGTAAACCATTTTTTTGTAGATAAATCTTATTACTGAATGTGAAATAATTTTGATTAACACACAGATCAAATAATTGAATTAACTCAATTCTTGTAACTAATTCAACATTATATTTTTGAGGGGGTATTTTAGAAAACTACTAATACCGTCAAAATTTACAAGCATATTATTTATTTATTATTATTTACATCCTAAAATAACATTTATAATAGAGAAAGAACAAAATAGAGCAATTAATTTTCATAAAAATTGATACACAGAAGATGAGTTCTCCGTATTCAGAAAACCCATACATACACATTACATTTCGAAAAACGATTCATGCTGTTTATAGATCAGCAGTACATAGGGCAAACCTATTACCATTAAACCAAATACATTTCAATAAAGAAATATCAGTTATAAAACAAATTGCACAAGGGAATGGTTACATTTCAAACATAATCGATACTTTAGTTACAAATCAAAAGTACAAATTCTCTATTAAAAACATTTACCCAGGGAACATAGAATCGACAGAATGTAAATACATATCAATTTCATATTTTGGAAAAATACCAGAAAAAGTGGCTCACATATTACAAAAAAACAAGAACTACAAAATAGCTTTCAGTACCAATGCCAACGTTTTTAAATGTTTATTTAATGCCAAAGATTCAATTAACATTTTGAAATCGGGTATTTATAAATTGAATTGCACATTCTGTAATTCTGTTTATATTGGACAAACACTTAGTAGATTCAATGAACACATTAGATGTTACAAATATAAACACATAGATAGATCAAGTTATGCCAACATTTAATAGTAATTAATGAACTTATGACTTCACAAAACAACATTAAATTTTTACATTTTTGCAATAAAAAAGAAAAATTAGATGTTTTGGAATATTTCGAAATTTATAAACATAAGTAGAAAGTACTTTTAGTGATCGAACAGATTGATCTTATAGACTCGCCTTTAACAGATATTTTAAACATAGAATTATGATTTTCATCAAGTTTGCTGTTTTACCTCAATGATTTGTTACCATAACTACTAGTTTGTTATTTTACTTATATTTTTCCTCTTGATAATGATATATGTATTGAACCCATCCCATAGAGAAACTATAAAAAAAGGGAGGTGTGAATCACATGGTACGGTTTTGAAACACTGTTAGTAGCGCCCTCGTTGGCTTTCAAGGCATTTATTCCTGAATACTCAAGGGTTTTATTCTTAGAGAAAAGAAAAATACGTTTATTTACCCTTTCGGAATGCAAAAACGTAGGTTATAGCATAGACAAATGAAAAAAGTTTCTCTATGGGTTATGGTTTACAGAAAATAATAATTAAATTATTCCAATATACCACTCTTTGTTGGTTCTATCGAAATAAACAAGGATGGCTTCGATTCCAGTATGATAATTCTTAATTTACAAATAGTTCCTTTGTTAACCGCCATGCGCTATGCGTTACGGGAAAGTTGTACGTGCGCAATCCTATTCTTTTGAAGGTCTTTTTATTTTCTTCATTTGCTATGACCAATGCCATCTTCATTTACAAGCCATGACATACAGTTTGGCAACATTGTGCGTATGTAGTTTCGTAGTCCGGTAACTGGAACGAATGTCCGCGATCTTTCAATCAATACCATCTCGGTAGGCATTGTTTCAATGATTTTATGAAATTATTACATTTAGTTTTAAGAGATGGCCTATGCAATCATTTCAATATATATGCCACACAATTACTCTGCTTTTTAATTACTAAAGTATTTTGAGGCATACAAAGAAAACAAATACAGGTATCATATTTAATTGAAACCAAAGATTACTGCAGCGTCATTAACTTGCGTTTTTTTGTACCGCTTGCGATAACAGAAAAACTATCGTTTTTACATTTTACAAAATTATTCAATAAAATATTACTAAAAATAGAATATAACTTTTTCATAATACTTTTAAAGTTCTGTGAGCAACTACATTCTCGCTCCACTCCAAGAAAATTACTTTTTTCTAAACTTATCTTTGTAAGAGTAATAAGAATACTTTTCTGATTACTACTCTGTAACAATAGAGATTCTAAACTTTTATGATGTTGAAATCTAACAAAGCATACATATGGAAAAAAACGTTAATCACAAAATTAGTGGGTAAAGAGAGGCCACCACGTTGCAGTTCATTAAAATAACTACTTTCACATTCTTCGCCTTTTGATTTTCTTTCCAAATTCTTACAAAGAGGACAATTTAGCACTTTACAAATAGCTGAACTCGCATATCCACAAATATATAGAGCTACACCTACATCAACCACACAAGTCTCTAAATAATCACTACAGAATATACAATTGAACATAGCAATATTTGATGAGACACTTTCATCACATTGTACTAACATTTTTGGTAATGATAACTTATCTTTCTGGCTTCTTCCAAGATCCTTTGAACCCGAATTTTTTTCTCTGACTCAAAATTTGTTGAAATGAAACATTATAGTTGCAACCAGATAACCGTCGATACTTCCCAAATCTATTTTCTAAACAATCAGTTTGAAACTTTCCAGGTAAGATGTACTTTACACAAAATTGTTCTAGTGAATATTGAATTATATCTATTAACACTAATGTACTTCTTTCAATCGCAGAAAAGGTATCTTTTGTTAAACCTACACAAATATTTAAATCACACAATTCTTTCCACTTTTAATCCATGTTACAAAATCTTTTAAAATTGTACTTTGGCATCGTAAATACTAGATATTGGATCCGACCATTCATTTCTTTTTACAATGCCCTTGGTAGTGCTTTTTGAATTAACAATATCCCACCACTTTTTGATTATTTCTAAAAATGTAGCAGTATCATTACACTCCTCATTTTGCTTAAGAGCAGCAATAGTTGAGGAATGAAATAGGTTGTCCACCAAAGTGACATTTTATTTTGACGTTCAATACTGCTAGGAAATAGCATTTCGTTGTTTAATTTAAAAGCTTTTTTTGTTATAAAATTCCTCTCATTTTCATGTGTTTGTCGTAAGTGCTAAAATGATGCCTTCTTAATAGTAGTAAAATTAATAAAACCTGGAAATAAAAATGTGTGCAAATAGTTTTTTTGATTGATCCAATTATTTCTAACGTTCTTAAATATATAAACAAAATCATAAGTTAAAAATAATTTTAAATTGCTAAAATTAGGATTCTCAATAAAGTATTCATTTGTACAAAAAAGTTTATACATTAATTGATTAATTCTATTATTATCAGTTATGATCGTTACAACTTTGAAACCAAATTGTTGAAGCCAATTTATTACAGACAAAGTTAAATTTTGCATGTACTTTCCAGTAACACAGGTAACAGGTACTAAGCCAACAATTTCTTTAAAATTACCAAAACTGGAACTAATCATAAAGCTTTGAACTGTTTTTGCAATCTGCAAGGTATCATTTTCTGCACATCCAACAATACTTTGTGCTTTGTATGTTAACTTTTTGTTGACATAAATTTCATCAATTAATAGTGATACATAACGTTCCCTTTCACATAGTTTTTGAGAGATGTTGGTCAAATAAGAATATGTGTTGTTCTGATTTGTAACATTTATATTAAGTGAAGCAGAAATATGTTGCAGATACCTCTTATGTGGCAAAATTAAATACTCTCTTACAAGATTGTAAGCAACTGGCGAATGGCAATAAATCAAAAAAGCAAATATGACTGTGGTCGGGTCATATTTATTTGCCTTGCTTATAATTAACCGTATTTGAGTCAATATAATTTCAATCTGTGTTTTATACATAAATTCATCGCACTTGCCACTATTTATAATGTATTCTAAATAACTGCACACTTTTTTTAAAAAATGTTCACATGGTTGCTCAGGGATCTTTTCCTGTTCTAGATTTTTATAATGAACTAATAAATTATCTATTTGAGACCACCTAGATAACTTTAAATCACAAGGTAGAATCCACTTTAAACCATGAGCTGATAACTCTGTTTCGCTAAAAAAAACTGTTACAAAGAGCTGCTTTGACACACATATAGAACACTTGATTTTTAAAGGACAGTGGAGCATCATCATCATCATAATCACTATCACCATTTAAAATGTAAAACCAGACACAATTATTTAAAATTTTAAAATTCCACTCCTTAATACTTTCTATACTGGTACAAAAATTGTTGACAAACTCTTCATAATTACTAATGTCTTTTTTTAAAAATTTCCTTATTCTTTCAGTCTCTTGTATTCAGATTCTTCTTTTCTAGACGCTGGAGATTTTCTCTTTAAAGGTTCCATTTTGATAAGTAGGACGGCAAGTTTGGAAAAATTTGTGGCACTGCCTCTGCAGCTAGTTTCGGATGTTGCAATAGCATATCTTGTACTTTTCCATCTTGTATTGGCTTCTTACTATATAATTTTCATTGAAATGATGAATACAAACAGCTGAACATTTGGAAGGGTTCCAATTTTTTCTAGGAATAGCTCTAATCCAAGCTTTCTTTCGTACTTCATCTTGAGGAAAAGAAAATGTAGTACCAGTCACGCCACTACTTGCTTTTAAGGAACTATCATCATTAGATTTACATCCAGGCACAACACCTGGGGCATCTAAAATGTAAAATATACTATATAGTAGTTGTATTTAAATAAATAAAATGTTATTAGGTGGGGTTAGGTACATGACATTTTTGTTTAATAATTTACCTCTAGAATAATATAAATATACAATACAAAATCGTTCCCACCTCAAATTATTAATTTGTAGATGCAGTCAGATAAAGGTTTGACGTGTAAATACAGAAAAAGCAGCAAAACTTGCGTACAAACATTAATTCACAATCATCCGAACACAACAAATGGACTAATTACAATGTTGCCAAGTTTCTAACATCACGGCTTGTAAATGAAGATGGCATTGCTATGACCCATCCACATATAGAATGAACTACGCATGGCAATGCTAAGCGTGGTAGTGCAGGAGGGGGAGGGGAAACGAGGAGGCCTAATTCTAACATTGTTGCGCGCAGGGCTGTATGTTATATTATGAGCGTCCTGTGTTGGCAAAATGTAGTAAAAAAATTAATGAAAGAAAATAACCAAATTTAATTGTTTCTAATTTTAGTTACATTTTTCAATACGTCTAGATTGTCTTTAATATCAGCAACGATTAACGAAAATGTTTAAAACAATGGAGAGTCATATGATATTCCTAACTGTTTTGATACAATTGTATTTTTATAACTTAACCAAATGGGTACGTATTGAAAAAAGTAGAAATATATACCACCCAAGCATTTTCCTAAATAATGTAACCAAGCATTCTCCTAATTATTAGTACGATTATAAATCATTTCATTAGGACGTAAAAAACCAACAGAAAGGTCTAATTTCAGTTTCACTGTACACAATTTTCTGATGCCAGGGCCCGCTCCAGGGGACGGACAACCCGGACATTTGTCTTATAAATTATTTTGTTTAAGTTTTGGAGCACTATAATCAAATGAGTATGATTAAAGACATTCAATTAATTAAATAAACAAATAACATAAGTAGCACAATTAAATATGATTGACCTTTTTTGTTTCTTTATTATATATATTTAATAAATAAATGTAAAAGTTCCGAGTTTAGACAGTTGCAATTATTTTTCACAATTTGTGGAAGCGTTTTGACTATAAATAGAAGTCGCCCAGTCTTGTTAAATATATCACAAAGGAAGTGGTTGCTTTGTGAAATATATTCTACTGACCATTTATAGTAAGATTACCTCTATCAACTATTAGTAGAATTAATCTTATTTATAGTAACCCTGTTGACAATGCATTGGGACGGAAATCGCAGAGTAAATTTTTTAAGTGAACTACTTGACGTAATTCCATTTTCTGCGCGAGAAAATAAGCGCGGAAAAAAACAGTCCCGGTGCATATAAGGTTTACAATATATACACTATAGTTATACCAACAATTCTTACCTTACGTAGCAAATAAATTATTGTTTGTCGCCTTAAAAGACTCTGATTATTATAAATCGATCAAAACAAGCAAATACAACAATAATCACAAAAACTTCGTAGGTGCGAAAACCACCCAATCAGCAAGGAAATGTTTAAAAAATATTTTAAAAACATTAAAACGTTGAAAATAGATTGTTACATCAAATATTTTTTTGCAAAACATTTTCAAAACATTTTCAAAATATGGTTTTGAAATATTTTCATAAGAAATGAGTTTCAATTGTTTTAAAAATATTTGTTGAAAAATGTTTGATGTAAAATATTTCAAAAAGCTGTAAAAATACTTTCACATCAATATTTTGAAAACGCGATGTTTCGTCTATAATTGAACAAATTTTGTTATTACGTACTGTTTTTTTTTAGTTAAAGTATTTTTTTATTTGTTTAAAAAAATTGATTTT
This sequence comes from Vesta saturnalis, assembly GCA_036346205.1. Classification (NCBI taxonomy): domain Eukaryota; kingdom Metazoa; phylum Arthropoda; class Insecta; order Coleoptera; family Lampyridae; genus Vesta; species Vesta saturnalis. Next base: position 63,538 of record JARFJB010000916.1, read on the forward strand.
ATTATAGCGTTTTAGTCATGCGTAGGTGAATTAATTTTTATATTTTTAAATGAAAAATTTGGTTTTGAAATGTAATCTTTAATAATGGATACATTTTGTATTATACCAACAGAGAGGAAAATACGCTGTTTATAATTTGTGAAACAATAGAACTTGCATAAATAATGAAACACTCTTTTGTTGAAAACAGGTCGTTTTCAATATAATTCATTTTTGGAAGGGAAATATTCTATAAGGTAGGTATTTACATCAAGGCCAAACAACTAGTTCTACGTCAAGTTGCCGTCTTCCTCTCTCCTGTAAAAGACAATATTTCGTATTTCATTTTAAGTCTCATAACTGAATATTCTCTAAAGTATCGGAAGGTCTCCATTATTTAAGTTATCATTCCTAATCTAAACGTAGCTTGTGTCGGTGTTATTTAAAAACTTAAATAATTAATTTTAGAAATAGGTGAACTAATAAATAATTTGTTTGGCGTATAATTATAGTGTTTGTGTAAATAGTATTTAAATTAGAGTAATTATAAAGTAGTTTAGTAGAAGCACTGGCATAAACAATAGTAAAAGCTTGAGGCTACAGAGTAGGTAGAAAGATTTAAAGTATAAAAGTCAACTTTTAACATCAAAAAACTCGTGTAAGTATAATTTGTTTTTCGCTTCCCTAGGCATTAATTTTTGGTATAAATGGCAAATAATGTCATGTTTTACTAAATTTTAATAAAAGACAAACGGTTAAAACCTTCTCGAGCAATAAGTATGCAAATCACAAGATCTGTTCCCTAGGTTACTGTAGTTTTGTTTATCTAGTTTAGCTAGATTAGATAAACAAAACTACTGTAACCTACTAACAGAAATGGACATTGTTAGCATTAAAACTATTAAGAGGGCATGTTTTAGTCGCTAGTAACGTAGGTATATAACCTTATCAAAAAATTGTTTAATGTAGGGAGGTGTAATATATAACCTCCCTTGTCTAATGTGATCTGATTAAGGTTAGACTTGTAAACCATATTAATTGCAAATAGGTATATAATTTGGTAATTGAAGGATAAAATACATTTGTATGTGAATATTCTAAAACAGTAAAAATAATTAGGTCTTTCCCATTACAGTTTAAATTAAAAAGAATGTCAAAAAGAAGATTACCTTTTAAATCACTTTCTGACAGGAGTAAACGATGGAGAATGTATGATACTGACGATGAAGAAGGTGATCTTGCTATTATAGATTATACTAAAACAGTAACTTTGCCAAAAAATCAAATAATTAGTTACAATACTATTAACACATCTAGACAAACTTTAAGTAGTGATAAGTTATATGATAATGATCTCCAAATTTCGATTTCTTTTTCGAATTCTAGCCATCAATCATTTTCAAGCTAATCATCAAATTTAAGTACGTTAAATTTTTCATCTTCAGAATCCGAAGTCAATGTAGCATGTAATAATATTATGATTGACCCTGTTCCTGGCACTAATACAGAATTTGAAATGGTACAAAAATTTTTACAAGATTGGGCATTGAAAACAAATTGCACAACTTCTGCTCTTTCTTTACTACTTACAGGGCTAAAAAAGCATTCTTGTTTTTCCAAACTTCCCTCTGATGGGAGAACTTTGTTGAAAACAAATTGTACCCTTTCATGTAGGCCTGTCGATCCTGGACACTATGTTCATGTTGGATTAAAACGACAACTAACTAGCATTTTAAGTAATTTGATGCCACATTCAATTATTAATACAATAGATTTATTAATAAATATTGATGGCTTGCCTCTATTTAAAAGTTCCCCTGAACAAGTTATTCCAATTTCGTTTTCTTTTCCTACAATAAGAGTTTTAAAAGGTAAAGTTTTTCTTCTAGGTTTTTACTACGGACTACAAAAACCTAGTAGTACTGCACTATTTTTAGAAGATTCTGTAAGTGAATGCACTGATTTAATCGAAAACGGCTTTTCATTTAATAACACAAATTTAGTTGTAAGAATTATTGGCTTTGTATGCTCCGGCTAAGAGTGATGTATTGGGTATTAAAGGACATGGTGGTTATTCTTCGTGTACTCGTTGTACAGTGATAGGTGAAACAAGAAGCCATAAAAGAGTTTTTTTAGAAACGGATTGTTCTGCAAGGTCCAGTGAAGACTTTATTAACTGGAGTGATACCTCATACAGACAACATGAAACTGCATTAGTTCGATTACCAAATTTGGATTTTGTGCACAGTTTTGTCTTGGATTATATGCATTTAGTATGCCTGGGAGTAATGAGAACAGTAATCTCCACATGGTGTTCGGGTGATTTACCATACAGACTCTCACATAAGAACATTTCAGACATTTCCAATAATTTGTTATTGTGGGTTAGATATACACCATGGGATTTTGTAAGAAAACCTAGGGATTTAAGGCTGGTTCTCAGATGGAAAGCTACAGAATTTAGAATGTTCCTATTGTATTTTGGCCCGGTAGTTTTAAAAAATATTCTTGATTCAGAAAAATATGATAATTGCATTACATTGCATGTTGCAATTTCAATTTTGTGTAATCCATCTTGCTGATAGGATGCAGAACAAAGGCAGTATGCAAAATCTCTTTTAACTCATTTTGTTAAAACTTTCCAAATTTTGTATAGTAAAGATTTTATCACACATAATTTTCATGGACTAATTTATTTGGCAGACGATGCAAATTACTTTATAAATAAAATACCTAGTTTTAGTATAGATAGTATAGCTGCTTTTCCATTTGAAAATTTTATGCAGCAAATTAAAAAAATGGTAAGAGCAAAAAGTGCACCCTTGCAACAAATTGCAAATAGAATTAGTGAAAAATTTTCTTATGAAACCTCTATAAATATAATTCAAGAATGTGATACACCAAAAATGTTTATTACACATGAGAATGGGCCTCTTTTACCTACTCGTTCTAATCCACAATATAAAAAAATTACACTTCATTCTTTTACCCTTTCCATTGCAACTCCTAACAATTGCTGTAAATTAAAGAGTGGTGAAATAATTCTGGTAAGAAATATAGCATTTTGTACTGTCATTAATACACATGTAGTTTTGGGACAAAAGTACCTAATAAGAGCCCCTTTCTATGAGAATCCCTGCAAAAGTGTTAATTTAGGGATAATCAAACTCTCAAAACTGTCGGATTTAAAGATATTTCAAATTAAAGATATTTGCGCAAAATATATTGTGCTGCCACGTAAGGGAGTGGTCATAGGATTTCCTCTTTTACATACTGCCACAGACTAAAAGCTTTTTGTCTTTGATACTGTTTAGTTTATCTACATATAAATTTAAAAACCTTAGAAATTTGTCTATTAGAAGTTATTGTACCTATTTTGTTAATGTGAATTTATTCATTTCTGGTAAGCTACATTAATATTAAATTACTGTTATAAGGCACACTTCTATATTTTTAGAATGTGGGCTGTTATAAAATTATCGATGATGAAGATTTTGATGTCATTCCATCTTCGTGGGTACTACCATGTAAGGAGAAGTGTCTATTTCCTAGAGGACGGCTTCCTTTTGTGACATCCTCAGTGCGAAATAATGCCTCTCCCCAAGAAGAATGGGAAACTATGGATATCGCCATAATTGAAAATTATATTGGTATTATTAGGTAATCGTTTTCAATTACTTGACTATATTTTCTTTGTTTGTAGAGAGTTACAGTATAGCGCTGAAAATAATGTTTAGGGCAGCAAAGAAAGTACCTCTGTTCTCTGATGATGAACGAGGTAGGGGATTGAGGCTGTATATGAAAGTGATGTAGAAGAAGGTGAAAATACAATAAGTGTCACTCGAAAGCATGTACAAGCAAATAAGGGAAAAACTAAGGTGGAATCTTACCCTCCAATACCAGAATGCTATTCGCAATCCTCGGACCATACTACCCATGGCATCTCCGTGCCCAGTTCGAATAGTTCTCAGGCATCTACATCTGATGCTTCAGTTCCTACATTACATTCAGATAATGCTTTCTTATCACATTTTAACACTTCCAATTGCAAGATAAAAACAAAGCATAATTGTGTATTTGAAGGTGACAACCTTTTAATATCAACTGCCCACCAGTTGTGCAAATTATCAGGTAAATAAAAAATCATTAGATTAACATATTTTGTTATGCTGTGAAGTATTGAATGTACAAATAAGATCTAGTTTATAAAGCCACAATACACATTAATTTATAATATAGATGTCGATTTTAACAACCTTAATAACATTTGCTGACAAGTTTGTACAAATAAAATCCGTACATTAAATCACAGTTGGTAATAGAACAATCATAATGACGTGTGGGTTAATTTTTTTGATCTTTTAGTTGATGTGACAAAAATTAGAGCTCATTTAAAATATCTAAGAGAGGATTCGAATGAAAAAATATCAAATCCTCAAGAGGAAGTGCAGTATGAAGAAGACTCATTTCTTCTACCTGAGGAGGATCTGCAAAATATTGAAAAACAATTAACTGATCCATTAACTGTGAAGAAATTGGTTAGTCATACAAATGTTTTGTGTAGTGAATATATATTAATATTTTACATCCATTTTAGATAAAAAACTTGGTGCATCAGGCAGAAGGAAAGTCAATGCCAAAGGTAGTGGGTTCAATTATGAGCCATATTATGTCTAACCACCTTGCATCTGCATGTAGTTGGAAGGGACAAAAGCACAAAAATGCTTTTAAAGAAAAAGAATTAGCTATGGCAGTTGTTTGTAGGTTGTATTTATACATACAGTTTTTATTTTCCAATTTCTTACTAAGTATACGAGTATATCACGTGAATTGAATTTATTCATATTAGAAATTTCAAAAATTGTCATGTCACTGAAATTATTCCTGTTTGGCTGTAAACAACTATTATTATTATTATTAGTTAGTATCATATGATCGGAGTGAATTCAGTTTCAACTAATATAGCAATGTCGTAATAAAAATGTTACATTGATTTTTTTTAGCTTCAGTATTAACTAAATGTCCTTCATAAGCAAGGCAAGATATAATAAAATCGATACAGTTGTGGTTAGCACAAGCTCCGACAAGATGTAAACAGTTAGTATAGCCACTATAATTTATGTGTTTTTTCAAAGTTCTATTTTTGTTACAATAGGGCTCGAGAAGCTGCTGAAAAAACCGCTGAAAATGAAATTAAATTACCTAATGAATATGTAGACGTATAAATTATATTTATAAATGCCAACATAGAAACACTTTTGGTCAATAAATAATTTCTGAAAGGTTTTTCAATTGTTTTTTTTTTATTTTTACAATATTGTAAACATCATTTTTTGTAGTTCTTAAAATATTTGTGAAATGTTTTTTTCGTGTTTTAGGAAATGCAGTAAAATTTAGCGACTATTTAATGAATGATTTTTACAATGTTTGTTATAAATTCTAACTATATTGTAAACTACTGTAGTAAGGTTTATAAAATGTTCCTGTAATGTTTTTGCTAGGTTTTAACAAAGGGTTTGTAATATTTCAAAAACATTTCTTAAAGGATTTTAAAAATATTGTTGCATTGTTGCAAAAATATTTTTTAAGTGTTGCAAATGCAACGTATTTTTGGCCATTAATACATTTTTAAAACGTTTTAAAAAACATTTTTGCTAAGTTGCAACAATATTTTAAAAAATATTTTATAATGTTTCCTTGCGAGTTGGGAAACTAAGTTTGTCAAATTATTGTACTCCCCTACAATTTTAAAAATGAGATCGTCCGAACGAATATTGGTATCTGTGCATTATGACGTCATGTAGTTCTCATAAAAATTCACTTCATTTTTGCAACCGAACCGGCAGTGGCTCGGCGGCGCGCATGTTTAAGAAAACCTGATAAGCGGCGGCGCATGTCTTTACGGAACGGTTCGCGGATCTATTTTATGTTCAGTTCTTTTGCTCAGGACGAATGCAAAGCACTCGCACTTATAGTTAACTTATCGCAACTCGTCGACCGTTGGTCCGTTTTTATTATTCTACAAAGATGTAAGTATGTATTATATTTCATAATTTAATTACTTTATACAATGATGTTTTTTATTATTAAGTGGTGTAAACGTAACTGTCAATTTAGAAGTGATCAATTGGAAAGCGATTTTAACTTTTGTCTTGCTGTTGCTACTTATAACTACCAGTACCTACCTACTACTATTGCTACGTACTTGATGTAAGTTTCTATTTCATTTAATTGCAATGACAGATTCTCCGAGTGGAAATATGGAGAAAAATGTCTCTAAAGATATATGTCCAGCTCCTAGCTCCTGTAGTAATACGATCCTGCAAAATTTGCGACTTTTTAACAAATTTTTTAAACATATTTTTACTGTTTCATACCAGAGGGCTGAAATTTTTCGCACAAAATATGAAAGTTTTACTGATTCCAGAATCGAAGTTAGCTCAGTGGTTCATAATAAAATTCAAAAGTCTGTTGTATTTTTTTTGTTAAAAATTAAAAAAAATATTTTTTTGGGGAGGATAAATTTTCACGTTTAATTTTTATTATTATATTTGTTTAATTTAAGATATCTCAATCTGTTTAAGAATGTCTGCTGATGGAAGAAGAAAACTATCTGGTTACCAATATGAAAGACGCAGGATGGCAAAGGAAACCGAAAGCCAAAAACAAGCTGGCGCTTTAAAGAACTATTTTCAGAGTTCGCCTGGTAGTACCAAAAGTAAAGAGGAGGCAAAACATCCAACATAGGAATTGTCAGGGAGTGATGACGACCAAAGTCTAGACGATATTTCGGAATCAACAGGAACTGGCACAATTCCGCCGCCAAGTACTATAAAAATTGGCAGCAACCTGGCAGTTACGAACAGCGCTCTGCAAAGTTTAAGCACAGATTCAGCATTGTGGCCAACAATTTTAGGAGAGGGCGAAAGAAGTTTCTTGGTAAAACAAGGTCCATCTAAACCATTGCACAATTACAAATTCCCTTCCGATGACTCTGGTCGAAAATTTAGTGCATATTATTATACTCGAATTTGAAGCAATGGAGAGCAAGTTGCAGGAGACTGGTTAGTGTACTCTATTTCAAAAAACTGTATATACTGCTTTTGCTACAAAATGTTCTGTCGTGGGATCAGTTCCCTTTCAAAAGAAGGTTTAAAAGTTGGAAACACCTCGTTAAGACATTAAAAGACCGTGAAATTTCTAAAAACCACATCCAGGCCCAAAAATTAAATTGTTGTAAAACTATAGATGTGGCTGCACAAAAAATTATTAATGCTGAAACAAATCATTGGTACGAGGTGCTTCTAAGAATCGTTTCAATGACTAACATGCTCGGTAAAAGTTGTCTAGCTTTTTAAGGTACAAGCGACAAGTTGTTTGAGCATAATACCGGTAACTTTTTAAAAATAATTGAACTGCTAACTAAATTTGATCCCATTATGGAAGAGCACGTGCGCAGAGTACTCTAAAAAGAGGAGAGTAAAGTTCACTATCTCGGGACAAATATACAAAACAAGATAATAGACCTGTGATGAAATCACATATCATTAATGACATAAAAAAAAGCCAAATACTATTCCATAATTTTAGATTGTACTCCTGACATTAGTAAGGTGGAGCAAATGACTCTTGTAATCAGATATGTTTCAATTAATAAATTTGATTGCAATGAAGCTGAAATAAAAATTAACGAAAGTTTTTTGTACTTCCTTCCAGTTGAAAGATTCACAGGGAAACAACTGTCTGAAATTATAATTGGAGAACTTAATGCTTTGGGTTTAAATTTGCAGGATATTAGAGGACAAGGATATGATAACGGGTCCAATATGAGGGGCGATAAAGCAGGAGTGCAATCTCGAATTAAAAGTTTAAATTCGCGTGCATTCTACGTTCCGTGTAGTAGCCACTCTCTCAATTTAGTGGTTAATGATATGGCAAAGGCATCCTTAGAAGCCGCTAATTTCTTCAATATGGTCCAAAAAATATATTTATTTTTTTGGCATCTACTTTTCGATGGTCAATACTTCTAAAACATGTCCAAGGATTTTTAACATTAAAACCATTGAGTGACACTAGATGGTAGAGTAGGATAGAGGCCTTAAGCTCTTAAGATTTCATATGGGAGGGGTGTATGACGCTTTGTTAAGCATTTATGCAAACCAAGAAATTGATAATTTAATAAGAGACGAAGGTTCGGGTTTATTAAATTGTATTAAACAGTTTAAATTTTTGTGTTCAATAGTTATTTGGTATAAAATATTAAATTGTATTAATCCAATAAGCAAACTGATGCAAACATAAGATTTCGATTTAGCATCTGCACTTGATCTTCTAAAAAACTGCAAAATATTCTTTAAGGATTTAAGATCGGATAAAGCGTTCAATGAAACTATTGTTGATGCAAGAGAATTGGCTGATGAAATTGACGTTGAATGTAATTTTGAATCAACAATACCACGACATCGCGTAAGAAGAAAGAAAACCAACTTCCCATATGAAGCACGAGATGATCCTATTGAAGATCCCAAAGAAAAATATAAGATAGATTTTTTTTAGTTTACAATTGATCAAGCACTAAATGCACTAGATTTGAACATCTTAGTCACCATAGTAACAATTTTCAATTCTTATATAATATATACGATTTAAAAACCATGTCTAAACAAACGCTATTAAAACACTGCAGGGATTTGGAACTTATTTTAACTGATGGCGATTCTGTTGACATTAATGGGATCGAATTAGCAGAGGAAATATCTGCCGTTTCTGCGCTTTTGGGAAAAAAAGACACCGTAAGCAATGCACTGAAATTAATAACAATGTTAAATTTTGCTCCAAACCTTAGTGTTGCCTTAAGAATATTGCTCACTATACCAGTAACTGTAGCGAGTGGGGAAAGGAGTTTCTCTAAATTAAAATTAATTAAGAACTTCTTATGTTCCACTACAACTCAAAATCGTCTTAACGGTTTGGCTATTTTGGCAATTGAGCATGAAATTGCTGATCAAATAAACATGAAACAAATAATAAAAGTTTGCAGAACTGAAAGTGAGAAAAAAAAGTTTTTTGTGAGTTTAGCGTAGTTAATGTTACTTTAGTTTATTTTTGTATATGTTATGTTTTATTTGTTTCTTTGTGCAGTTATGCATCTTTGTAATTAGGGATTAAAGAGCTACTTTCTTATTTCTACTATTTTGTATTACTTGACTGTTAATTTTATGTTAGGTACATGTATTTTTCCAAATACATGTTTTTCAAATTTAAAATCAATTTATTTTTATCTGTTCATTGAACGTAATGCCCATTAGTGGACATGAAGCGCATATATGTTGTTGCGAAACATCGCAACAACGCAATTATATATTTTTTTTTGTAATAGATCAACTCTCTCAAAGTTGGTGAAAAAAAAAAGAAAAAATGTAACAAAGTTTTTTTATATAAGTTGTTGTAATAAATTAATTTTAATTACAACTGGTCCTTCGTATTTATTATATTGAAAGTTCGAAGAAGTAGTTGACGCAAACGGGGAGCCTTAACTATCGAAGGAAGCATTAATTTAAAGGCACCGTTTTCGCGCATGGTCTTCATCGAGCCGGATCTCCACTCAAAAATCTCCCACACAAGTAAAAAGATCTCAACATTTTCCCTATCCCCTGGCACATGGTTGATTCGAAGTTCCAGTTACGTGTGAACTCCTATTAGCTGACGCCCTCCGCATATGCCCAAGTCAAATCCACACTACGAAAGATTCCAGTAAGTTAAAGTGATCATTTGTTTGGATTAAAACTCTGAGAAAAAGGTTAGTGAACTAAATTGTTTACATAAAACTATTGCAAAAACTCTCACATAGTAAATACACATTCACATTTATTTAACTCCGTTATTTATTGTTTGTTTTGAATGGTTATGGATTTCAAACAATTAAAAACTACTCGCACAAGTGCTAAAAGCAAAATCACTCGTATTCAGAATTGGGTGCAGAGCATTCAAAATTTGACATTAGATGTTCAAGAATTGTCATGTAGACAAAAAAGATTGGAAGCCGCGTTTTCTGAATACGAATGTGCTCAAGACGAGATAGATTCATATTTATTAGAATTTGAAGATAATTCAGATGTAGAAGATCGTGAAAAAATTGAAAATCAGTATTTTACAACGTTAGCCCTTATTGAAAAATGTATACAAAAATTATCTCCTCAAAATGTCACTGTAAGTCACAACAATGATTCAATTGGAAATAGCTCGCATATACACAATTCGAATATAAAATTGCCACAAATTAATATTCCCAACTTTACAGGAAATTTGCACGATTGGAAGCCCTTTTTAGATCTCTTTGATGCGTTAATAATAAACAACCCACAATTCTCAAATGTGGAACGTTTTTATTATCTAAAAACCCTGGTAAAAGGTGAAGCTTTTAGTTTAATTGAATCATTGTCACTGACTAATGAAAATTTCTCTACAGCTCTTTTATTACTTAAGCAAAGATATGAAAACAAAAATAAGATTGTTAATTCCCATTTCGAAAATTTGTTAAATGCTCCTTGTATAACAAAATGTAATTCACAAAATTTGAGAGAATTGGTTACAACCTGTAAGAAAAACCTAGAATCACTAAAAAACATGAAGCTCTCTGATAAATGTAATTTTGAATCATTACTTATTTTTCTTTTCAAAAAAAAACTAGATTTCGGCTCTAAGAAATTGTTTGAGGAAGGTCGTGATTTAAAGACATTGCCAAATTTATCAGAATTTTTTGAATTTCTCGAAAATCGTTGTGTTGTGTTAGAAAACATTTCAGGGAATGAAACACTAGTCAACTCAAAATGTAGTAAAGTAACACTATACTCGAAAAGTGACAGTTACGCTCTCTCGTGCATTTTTTGCGATAAATTTACGGGTGTCCACAATTTTTGGAAATATCTCCTCAAGAAAGATTAAAGTTTGTTCAAAGTAAAAAAATGTGCTTAAACTGTTTAGGCACAAAGCATACAGTGGAAAATTGTTCTTCAAGTGCAACTTGTTTCCATTGCTCTAAGAAGCATCACACTGCGCTACACATACAAAATGTCCCCTTCAATAGTTCAGGAAAATTAGGTTTTTCTCAAACTCATCATAAACCCACAATTTCTTACTCAAATGCACAAAATAACGGTTTCGGCCGTAATGTACCAAAAAATGAACATTCTGTGCATTCAAATAAACCTCAGCCATCAAACAATCACCCAATTTCAACTCCACTTCATTATCAAGACATAAACAGAGCGTCAACTTCACAAGCAAATCAGCGACCGGCTGAAAATTTATCCAGTTTTTCCGCTCTTTCCCCCAAAAATTGCCACGTATTACTAGCCACAGCTCAAGTAACTTTGTTTACTGCGCAAGGACGACCTATCCAAGCAAGAATACTACTAGATAACGGAAGTCAGAACTCGTTTTGTACTCAAAAACTGGTTAATCAGCTCCGATATAAAACCTTTAATACAGCTTTGAATATTTCTGGAATTTCTCAAAACAAAACTTTCTCAAATAAAGCGGTGAATATGTATATACACTCAAATGTAGACTGCTCTAAAAGATTCAAAGTTTCTTGTGCTATATTAGAACAGATAACTCATAAACTTCCACAAATAAAAATTCACTCGGATAAGTTACAAATCCCAGATCATATTAAGATGACTCTAGCTGACCCTAATTTTCACACTCCATCCGATATAGATTTGCTTATTGGAGCAGATAGTTACTACACACTTCTCACGTACGGCATAGTGAAATTAGGCAGAAGTTGATAAATACGCATCTGGGCTGGATTATATCAGGAAACGTTCCTAAAAAGTATACATTTGAACCATCTACTTCAACATCCTATTTTCATCATTCCACTAACCACTCAAATGATACAGAGGAATTAGAAACTCTCTTAACAAAATTCTGGAAAATTCAAGAACTCTCCGAACCTCCCTTGCTCTCTCCAGAAGATAAAGTCTGAACAAATTTTTAATACTACTTCTCGCATCCTTCAAAATGGACATTATCAAGTAGATATTCCTCTGAAATCTACAAATGAACATCATAAACTCGGCGATTCTCTTTGTTTATCGCAAAAAAGATTCTTTTCTCTTGAAAAACGATTTGAAAAAGATCCCTCCCTCTTTCACGAATATAAAAAATTCATCGATGAATATGTGTCATTAGGTCATGCAAAATATGATCCGCTATTTCCGACTAACAGTAGGTTAGAAAGGAAACACTTTATTCCTCATTTGTGCGTAATCAGAAATGAAAGCGTCAGCACCAAGTTGCGTGAGGTTTTTGATGCGTCTTGTAAAACATCTTCAGGACTCTCATTAAACGATGTTACCTTAAAAGGATTTCAAGTTCAACCAGATCTATATGACATTTTGTGTAGGTTTCGCTCGTTTAGGTTTGTACTCACCGCTGACATTGAGAAAATATATCGGCAGATTTTCACGAATCCTCGCCTAAATTTTCTGCAAAACATTATTTGGCGCGACTCACCTCGTCAATCTTTAAAATGTTTGGAACTTCAAACCATCACATACGGAACAAACTTTGCTCCCTATGCTGCCACTCGGGTTTTAAATGATATCGCTCTCAATAATTCCGATTATCCCTTAGCATCAGATGCTCTGCTTACTCAAACTTATGTGGACGACATTCTGTCGGGATGTGAAACGGAAAAAGATTTACCTAAACTTTATTCTCAATTAACCTCTCTTCTCTCTAAGCACGGGTTTCACTTGCACAAATGGTGTGCAAACTCAAATGATTTCTTAAAAAATATATCTCACCCTCAAACCACACAAGTTGACTTCAATCTGGAAAAATCCCCATGTAAAATTCTCGGCTTGAAGTGGAATCCCTCATCAGACAATTTTCAAATCTTTATTCCTTCACAATCTCTACAAGATTGCCCCATTTCGAAAAGAAAAATTTTATCTTATCTCGTTCAATGCTTTGACCCTATTGGATTGGTGAATCCTTTTATAGTTAAAGGAAAAATTCTTATGCAAGAATTGTGGTTACATAAGGTAGAATGGGATGAAGAAATACGTGACATTTCGATTTTAACAGAATGGAAAGCTCTCTGCGAACTCTTTTCTCGGTTAAAAAATCTTACAATCTCTCGGTGTTTATTTTCTAGTAAAAATATTGCAAATGTAGAATTTCATGGGTTCTCTGATGCAAGTAATCTTGCTTATGGAGCTTGTGTATATATTAGAACCATTTACTCAGACAACTCGGTGTCTTGTAATTTATTGTCATCTAAATCGCGTGTAGCTCCAATCAAGACAATTACAATCCCCAAACTCAAACTTTGTGCCATGTTGTTATTATCAAAATTGATTAATAAAATAGTGTCGATTTATAAAAATAAACTAATTCCTACCTCTGTCACACTTTGGACAGACTCGCAAATTGCATTATACTGGTGTAAAAGCCACTCAAGTCGATGGGCAGCATTTGTGTCGCATCGAGTTTCTGAAATTCAAGAACTTACTCATGACTATAAGTGGAATTATGTAAAATCAGCGGATAATCCCGCAGACATGCTGTCCCGTGGTCATTTGAACTCTGATGATTTAACTTTTTGGTTTAACGGGCCCAAATATTTGCTCAATCCTAAATTTGAAGTGCGAAATGTAGAGAATTTTCCTTTCTCGGTTGACAATCCTCCTGAGGAAAGAAAAATATCTTTAATCATCAATCAATTTTTAGAAAATTTTTGGAATTCAATATTTACACGTTTCTCGTCATTTTCTCGATTGCATAGAACAATTGCATATGTGCTACGCTTGGTTCACAACGTCACTCATTCTCAAGCAAAAACAACAGGCCCTTTGACTATTTCGGAGTTGGATTCCGCGCTAACTGTAATTATAAAAAAGGTTCAACAAGAACATTTTTCTCAACAAATCTTGGAACTTGACTCAAACAAAGTTCTATCTCACAAGCAACTTCGCTCATTAAAACCCTTTTTGGACTGCTGCGTGTGAGTGGTAGGTTGGAAAATGCAGAAATTTTGTTTGAACAAAAACATCCTCTTCTCCTGCCCTCTAAGGATCACGTTGTTTCTCTCTTATTGAAGTTTGAACATCTTCGATTATGCCACGCTAGTCCTCAGAATGTACTTTCCAATGTTCGATTACGGTATTGGCCACTAGACGGACTGCGTCACCTAAAACGAATTATTCGGAATTGCACTATTTGTTTTCGATTTAATGCACAATCAGTGCAACAGATCATAGCTAATTTGCCAAAAGACAGAGTGACTACCACGACCATTCCAAAAGTCGGAGTCGATTTTGGTGGACCGTTCTTCATAAAGTCCTCCCATCTACGCAAGGCACCGGTAATGAAATGCTACATAGCTATATTCGTATGCATGGCGATTAAAGCAGTTCACATCGAGCTAGTGTCAAATCTGTCAACTGAGGCTTTTCTAGCCACTCTTAAAAGATTTATATCTCGAAGAGGAAATCCGTCGGTCATTTATAGTGATAATGCCACTAATTTTCTGGGAACGAAAAATCAGTTAAAGGAACTATACGATTATTTCCGAAATACGGATGTGAACACTTCTATTCAAATTTACCTTTCTCAAAATGAAACCAAATGGACGTTCATCCCCCCCAGATCCCCTCATTGGGGAGGACTCTGGGAAGCCGCAATAAAAAGTGCCAAATACCACATCTCGCGTGTTGTGGGCACTACTCCACTCACTTTTGAAGAATTTGCCACCATATTAGCTCAAATTGAAGCTATTCTCAATTCTAGACCCCCCTCATTGCTCTCTCAAACGACCCTTCAGATTTTCAAACACTCACTCCTGGGCATTTTCTAATAGGAACTAGCCTCTCATCACACCCTGAAAAAGACATTTCCAACTCAGCAGAAGCCAAGTTGTCCTTTTGGTCAAAACTTCAGCAAAATTTTTGGAAAAAGTGGTCAGTTGATTATCTAAACCGGTTACAAAATCGACCAAAATGGATGACTGAGACCCGAAATTTGCAGCAAAATGATTTAGTCTTGCTGAAAGAAGAAAACTCTCCCCCTCTGCATTGGCCAATGGCCAGGGTCTT
>JARFJB010000917.1:0-55903 GCA_036346205.1 Vesta saturnalis
TATGTGAGAATAGATTTGTCGACATTTTTTATATCCTAGAAAAGTATCACCCTTTCAAGGAAGGAAATACATACATTTTTTTACGAAACTTATTTCTTCTGAAGAAAGGCTTTTGTTACTTTAAGGTAAAAGGCTATAGATAGAATTTATTCTGAAAAAACTAAAAATATAATGTAAAATTTCTGTATTTAACAAAATAGATATAATATATATATATATATATATATATATATATATATATATATATATATATATATATATATATATATATATATATATATATAATTATATATATAATTTCCTTAACAACAAATAACTATTAGGTATCTATCGTATATCATCCCTGGAAAGGAGTGGTATAATTAAGGTCATCATAATTAAAGGGTTCGAGCTGTTGTGGATAGGAATACCTTGTTACTAAATATTGTCTTTCAAGCTATTGAAAGGCATATTGTTGTACTAAATTTTTATTTCATTTCTAAAGCCTAGTTTTTCATCATTCGGGATTTTTTTAACGTGAGAAATGAGACTGTCAAAAAATTGCTTATTTTCATCAGATGCTGCTTCCGGCTGACGGACTTATAATAATTTTCCGAAATGTAATTTTAATAAAGAAATTACTAACACTGTTAAAAATTCAAAATCTCCAGAACAAAAATTTTTTAAGTTCTCGTCCGAAATAATGCCTCTCACCCTTCACTAGTGCTTCTTTGTAAATTTGAAAATCATTAAATAACTAAGGTTATAAATTGAATTTGTTTTAAATTTTCCCAAATAAGTAGTCGCTTTTTTTAAATACATTTATTAAACCTTTATAAATTATTTTAAAATATTTTTGTTTCGGATATTTAACTGGAGAACCTTTAAAAGTTTTCTTTCCTTTATTTAAATATGCAATTGTAAAAAAACATCAAATTTAAACTTTAAACCAGAACATATGGCCCTTTAGAGAAGATTTTCTTCAAATAAGTAATGATTACGAACATCTTAATTTTAATTTTTTGGTGGAAAAGCACATCAGAATAAAAAGTCCAAATATTCAAACAATGTATTATTTATAAATTTATCTATTTCTTGGGTGGCAATGCTCATTACGTTTTTACAATTTTGATGTTGATTTAAAAAATATAACTTTTTAAACTCAATTTGTAAATTCAAACCCAAAAGCTGAAATTCCGACAGATAGCTTTCTTCCACAAACCAACATTAAAGCATTTCGTTTTATATGATGAGGCATATTTGATGGTTTTTTATTAAAACCATAGCGAAAAATTTAACACCAGAAAATCTCAATTTAACGAGCAACCGAAAAATTAAATCGCATTTGGCATTATTTATTCAAAATGGCGCATATTAACAAAATCAATTGAAACCGAAAAAAAGACCAAATTATTAAAGAATATGTGTTTTGATTAAATATCATCCAAAAGAAGGTTTTGGTTTAAATTTACTAGGGTTTGAAAATGTTGCAAAGACCAAGAGGACGAGCTACTAATGCCCAGTGTTACAGATATCTTTAAAAATTATTTAATTCGTTTCCTATTCAGTATAAATAATAATTTTTATTTTTAATACAATAGGAATGACAAATCCAAATGCTTGAGGATCTGATGATGTCCCAAACCTTGACATATCTCACTTATTCGAAAAGTTGATACTATTGGCACCCATAAAAGCCCAAGGTATTGAAAAAGGCAATAAAATGTATTTTTGGCAAGCTTTATTTGATATAAAAATACATTTATTTAAAAAATAAACTTCCTTGAATTTTAATATTAAACGACTTTTGTATTTCTATAAATAGAAACAGGAACTGAAGTATTTAAACACTTTACCTAGCTCCTATTTGTTGTTAATTACAATTACTACTACTATAAAACATCTTAATAACAAAAAATATACAGTCTGCTTGCCTGATACTTTGATTTTAACTATCAACCCAATCTGATAAAATGTATTACGATGATCGGGATATTGATTCCGTCATGCACGTGTTTTTACAAATTAATTAAACTGTCATTCATTTTGGTTTGTACCGTGCTCTAATATCAATACAACTGGACTGGACTTGTCCTTCAAGTTGATTAAAAATAAAATTTTAATTAGCCTCGTTTTGATTTGTCTTGATGCAAAAGACTCGTCGGTCCATAGCACCATATTCAAATATCATTTAAAATTAACACCCGGTCTCGAACCTTGTCGCTCCACTACTACTTTGCACCCTAAGATGCAGGTTTTGGAAAAAATATATATATATATATATATATATATATATATATATATATATATATATATTATATATATATATATATATAAAACTTTTAAATTGTTTTTTGATTTGAATCCCTGTACATCAATATTACAATCGTCATCTCTATAACCCAAACCTAACCAATCTACTTGTGAATCAAAACATTCCAATTTTTAAAAATCCTTGGAAATAGGACACAAATTCAGAATTTTAAATGCACAAGAACACATGTATAGTTTAATTAAACCGCACAATTTAAGCATAAGTTTCACATTGATGCAAGTATCAGACAACTAGCACTTTAGGTTTAATTTTCATTATGATTGTTCCTTATATTGTTTGTATTCAAGGTTAAAATACGGATAAGGTAAGGATGGACACGATACCTTTAAAATTTCTATTTTTAGCTTTCTCAGAATTGTAATATTGTTCACCTTGAAATTTAAAGCAAATGGTGAGACCAGGTGGTGTAATCTACGTCTCTTTATCTTATATGAAAAAGAACACCATATTCACTACCCTTAGTCTTTATTCTTTAATTATACAATACAGTTCCTTAAACGTGTTTTGAGACGCTTATAACATTTGCCAGCAATAAATTTTTTCAGAATCGACCAACGACGTGATACCCCTGCAGGCTGATTTAAAAATAAACCACTCCAAATTTGAAAAACCCAACCTTTCCACAGAAATTTTATTGGGTCCAGAATCGAGCTATGACTTATTTGGCGTTGTTGCTGCCCTTCTAATTTCTATTTTAAATTTGACCTTCTAACTTAATTCCATAATCGGTATAATGACCTTGAAAATCGCTTTACACACGATGACTCGGTCAATCCTAAACTTGATCAACAATGCGCCTTAATCATAAACGTCACCCAAACAGCTGTGTGTTTTAAACCATCTTTTTAAACGGATCCAGTTGTTAAACTACCTCATCCTGAAGGAAAACCATTGACTTTTTAAAACCTTTACTCGAGCAAATTGCTTGGTAATTGAAAATTTTCAAGCGGATTTGGTATGGTAATTATTAACACATGACCTTTACTCGCCAAGAATTGCTTGCTTGAAACCCACGTGACATCGTTAAAATTTTTTTCTGACTTGAACATTTTAAACCCTCAATATGAATTGTTTGGTGACCTGATAAATGGCACCTTGATAAGTCTATTTGAATAGCAACAGTTGATTCCTAAATTATGAAATACAAAATTGTTTACAATGAATCGCTTTTGGAAATTTGATATCTCAGACCCTGAAGAATATGCAGGAAAGTGTCACTTTGACCTAAGGCACTTCCGGCCCAAAAATTAATAAGGATCACTATACGGACTTTGAAGAATATTAACAACTCTTTGTGTTGTATAAAATATACATCAATTTAGGATCTTTCCTTCATTTAGTTCTAGATACAAGAAATTTTAATTATTTTTACAATATTGGTATGAGGTCAACTTAATTTGGCATATCTTATATAAAAATTTATATTCCTACTTCAATTTTTATTCATTTCTTATCTTATAAACAACGGTCTGCGTTAAGTTGGTCCATATTTTGCCAGAACAGCACCATCTACTTGAAATCCTCCATTTTTCCTTCCTTTTTAATGTCGAAGCAAGTTTTTTTTGATTTTATCTAAATTTATTAAAGCGCCATCAATTTGGTTAAGAATATTTTTAATACATTTACAAAATTGCATTTGTTCTTTTTAGGCGTTTATTGACGTTTTCTTTACGTTTTCTTTACGTTTTCTGTATGCCGTTTTCTTTACGTATGTTTTATACCATTTTTACATTAATTACACGTTTATCATTACTTCAATTTACAACGTAATTGAATCTTAAATACGCATTTGATTTTATTGCTGCGTACATTTTTCGTTTTATGATTGCAATTTTTTTTTGAATGGACACTTCCAGTTAATGAAATAAGAAGTGGATTTAAAATTTAAGATGAAATTTTGGGTTTTATAAAGATAAATTCAGTTTGGGGGGCTGATAACATTATGTCAAGATTAACCATGATGACGTAAGAATGACTTCATCTTGTTAACCTTCGTAATCATATTTAGATACCAGAGGTTGTCAAAAAGAAAAGTTTGTGTACAAAATTTCTAAGGTATTTATGAGTGTTTTATTTAGTACTTTAAGCATAATTTTAAGACCTCATTATTTCATCATTACATTTGATAATCAATAAACATAGTCTGTATATAGTTATTTTTTTACATTTTGTAAAGTCGGTTTAATTGTTGATATTTAAAAAAAAAACAATTTGGTGCCGAGATAATTTCATTCATTTTTTACATTCTTTATTATTGATGGTTGGTAATTAAAAAGTCATTTTATTTGAACCAATTAATCTACCAAGAGTCAAAGGCACAATATAAGTGGTGTAAGGTTAGTATTTTTGGAGAATTATTATTTCAACTTTTAACTTACTTTTTTATTTTAAAATTATGTATAACAACACCTACGTTACACATTTTTTTATTACAAATATATGCAGGCAGCGTGTGTACTAAATGGCCTTGAAAACGAGAAAGTGGATCCTATAGTATACGTAACCTTGAAGAGCATCCTCCTATATTATTAATCTATTTGATAGCCCTACAGATAATTTCTAGGGGTTAGGACCGTGACTCAGCCAAGGATTACTTGAACAATGGATCGCCCTTGTTCCTGAAAATTGATTTCTTGGAGGTGTGACCTTGTTACAAAACCGCTATTTGTATTTGGGAAACGGTTATGTGTATTTTGGAAACACATTCGGTTCTTAGGAAAACTACCTCATCCTGGTGGTTTAGGGCAGTAGTATTATGAATCCACATACTATATGAATAATCTTTTTATTACAATTTAGGAATACAAGAACTTTCAATCGCCTTTGACCTTAAAAATAGAGGTTGTGAAATGTCCAACGCAAATCCATGAGCTTATTTTTGACCTGAACCACTATACTGCACAAAGGTCAATGCACTTTGCTGGAGGACCTGACCTTGAAGCTTTGACCTTGAAAAGGTTAATGAACTTTGATCTACTAGCGTAGACAACAATCTGTAATACGATACCCCGCAGGTGACCTTGAGAAATTGTAATAACTAAACTAACAACTTGACTCAGCCAAGAATTTCCCGAAACTAGCTGTTTACCTGAACGGATAGCTGATTAAATTAAACAGGTAGCTGTTTCCCCGAACAGATAGCTGGTTCCTGAACAGGTAGCTCCGATCTTATCCGATACTTTCGTGACCTTGAAGAGTATTATCCTATATACCAATTGCTAACTGCGAACGCTCGTGACCTTGAAGAACATCCAAGAATCCCACGCACTTACAATGAGCTTAAAAAGTCTATTTAATACCCCGACCTTGAGAATTGTAATAAATGAACTAACACCTTGACTCGGTCAAGAATTGCTTGGTGACCTTGAGCACTGTGGAGTAGCTTACCTTTGGCCTACGTAAAGCCCAGTCATGCAATTTGAGGGACCTACTTCAGAGCTCAATCAACTAACTGCGTGACCTTGAGCATTTCCTGCCACCTTTTCTTGAAATTTCCTTCCAAATGAACGCGCGACTCACCCAAGAATTGTATATAACCTTGAAAAAGCGCGCTACCTCGACCTTGAAGGCAATGTGAGCAACCTTGACCTTGAAAACCATGTAGAGAATGTGTATCAGAGCTTGACCTTGAATAATAAACTTTGATGCCGGAAACGTGTACGGTGGGCTCTTTGAACGCTTCAGTGACCTTGAAGAATATACGCCGGCAACGTGTACGGTGGGCCGGTTGACCATTTATATACACATGACCTTGGAACGGGGGCCAGAAGGCTAAAATCTGAATATCATTTGCTTAGTTTGGTTTCATCATAAAAAGCAATTTGCTGCTAACAAAATTGTCAAGAATGTTAAAAATAACCATTTTCGTAAAGTCATTTTAGTATTGCAATTATTGCAATAAAAATCAATTTTACAAGGGTAATTTGGCAAGTGGACATTTTACAGGTGTTTAAACATGGACTATATAGTTAGGATTAGGTTAGGGATAGTGTATGTTTAGTTTTTAAATGCAGGAAATACAAAAATTTAGTAAAAGGGTTATAATATGGACAGTATAGACATTTTTCCAATATTTTTGGTAGCGAATTAGTGACAAAATTATAATACAAGATTCACAATAAGAAAAAATTTAGAACATTATGGCATACAGACATTTATAGTGCCGTACATTTTATAGTAAAAATTTCAAAAGAGTGTTAGACGATGAGACTTTTTCAATGCAAGACTATATAACATTATGCATTGCAAATAATTAGTGAGAACAATAAAGACAGGTAGTACAAACCTTAAACATAACATTTTAAGTGTTAAAAACATTTTTAAATATAAATTAATTTCATTTTTAGATTTAAGTTTGGTTACGTTGTAAATTTTAGGTTTTTTATATAATTTTATACTTTTTCCACTTTATTAGACGTAGATTTTGCTCTTAAAGCAAATAATAGATGTTCTCTCTTAAAATCACAATGTTTTTATAAGGATACAGCGCTTTTCTCCGCAAAATTATGCTAAATCTGAGGTGAATTCTAGACAAAATTACAAAAGCTTTTAAATTTCTTTAAATTAAATATTTACTACACGAAAGAATTATTTGTGTAAAATGTTCTCAGAATTCCATTTTGCAAGTAATTTTAGTATAGATTGTAAGTGTAAATAGCTATAAACATTTTAATTAGAGTAGGTTACTTCGTTTATTAGTGTTAGGAATTATAGCTTGTTAGGTGTCCTTTTATTCAAAATTTTACGTAGTTCTCATTTCAGTTTTTAATTTTCAATTCCGATCAATGAAAGCTACGGCCAAAATTCCATTTATGTCCAATTGGTAATTTTGATCCACCAATCATATCCATAGTTACTTTTGCAATATGGCTATAAAAAAAATGCAATTTTTGTAACAACCAGAAACATATAAAAGCAAGCGCTCAGGAAATCACTCTCTCTCTAGAATTTGTTCAAAAGTGTAAAAGGTTAAAACAGTGTTGTAAAATTTGTGGTACATTCCTAATTTATTGTCGTCAAGAAGTTTTACGTTACGAATAATTTTCGAGAGCACTTGTTTTTATATCGTCGGATAGAAATAAATAGTTCGGTCTCCGATACCTGTCGTTTTTAAAAAAATAATTTTGTTCGATTAATTGATGTTACGATTTTGTGAAGATTTGTTTTCGTGTTTTCCAATTTAAAATAATTCCTGTTTACCAAATTAAATTCCAATTTTATTTGGTCAAAGTTTTTTTATTTCTTCGGACAATTCCTTTTAAAAAAAATTATTATCGGTAGCTAAAATAAAAGTGTAGTCAACAAAATCTTGGATATTTAAACATATATTTTAAACGATATCACTCATTGAGCTGTAAAATCATTTAAATAAAAAGTTACCGTAATAAATAAGTGGTTGGAGTTTGCCGTTTTTGGGGAAAACATCTTTAAGCTTGGAAGTTGGTGTCTTCGACAACCGAGAACCGAGATAGCAGTTTTGGGTATTGGTAACAACTGTAACCGAGTGAACATTGCCTGCATCCAGCTGAAGTATCCGAAGACATCATTCTATCAACAGGGAGGACAGTATATGTGAGTCACAAAATTTAACAACCCTGTTTATTGTGAATATTCATTGATAATTTCCTGCAATTTATATTTGTTACATATATGTTTTTAGTTAAGAATTTTAAATATTTACTTGTGTAAACACCTGTAACGATATTAATTTCTTATCTTTTTCAAAATTTTCACTTTGGTTCTAAACATTAAATTTTCTAAATTAAGTATTTGACATCTTTGACAGTTACTAATTTACTTAAGTTCATTAACGCATGCGTTTGATAGCAAATTATATTCAGAATTACTTTTATACTTTAAATTCAATTACATATAGGATATTTCTTATACTCAAAAATTTTATCTTCAACTAAATTCCCTGAACTCTATCCCCATATGAGATTCTGAGCTAGTCCGGTGCAATAAAAATTAAAATAATTACCTCAAATTATAATCATATTTAATAAAATTTAAACATTTAAATTACCTCAACTAAACTTTAAATAAAAATAATTTTTCCCTCATATTTGTATAAGTCGCCATTTAAAATATCATACTCATATCAAACATCAAAAAATATATATATATATATATATATATATATATATATATATATATATATATATATATATATATATATATATATATATATATATATATATATATATATATATATATATATATATATATATATATATATATATATATATATATATATATACATTTATATACACATGACCTTACTTGTTGAGACTTGCATCACCTGATTTAAATCAAATACTTATATGATATTTACGATTTTAATTTACATTAACTCTACCAAAAAGAAATCCATTTTTAACTAAATACGGCAAATTCCATCCCGAAATACAATATGAAGCTTTACCACATCAATAGCAAACGATAGATCAATTTAATTTTAAAAGAACGTAACTTCCCCTTTCCACTAACAAAAATTCCTAAAACTTTAAATAAGGAGAGTAACTTGTTAGACAAACTATTCTAATAACGGACGTATCACCTGCGAATGAAACGTAATGCGTGTCAAAACAGCAAAAAAAAATATACGTCTTTACAGAATTGAAATTCCAAATTTTAATTTGTATTAAAAAAAAACTTTAACATACTCAAATAGCAACAACAAAACAATTGAAATCATTTAACTTTTAAAACCAAAATTTCGAAAAACGAAACGAAAAAAAATTATCTAAAGTAATTTGCATAAATTTTCACATCCGGTGACACCTTTGCTGGAACCTCTAAAACTTAATTTAATGAAAATACAGGAAAAACGGTTTACTGTCATAAAACGCTTCAAAAGGGAAGGTTTAGCAAAATTTATGTACATAAGTGCTGAACTACGTATTTAAATGAAATATTTAAACAACCCTTTAAAGTTATATATAAGTACTTACCGATTGTCTATATATTTGGTCTGAAACTAGTGACTATTTGTTACATATTCTTAATTCAATATTGTGGGGCAGGTTTTGAGTATTATTACACTCCTGATTTAAAAGACTAAAATTATCTACATAAAGTTAACATTACAACGTATAACGTGCAGTTGAAGCCGAACAGACCTGTTTAACTTTTACTAACTCAAACCCCAGAAGGGACTTTAAATAAAAAACAAACTGATTGCAAAAATATTCCGTTTAGACATAGCAAATATTAATTCAAACGTTTGGAAGTGAAAACTGTGTGTAAAACCGACGCAATTTTCACAAAATCTGTTTGAAAGCAATCCAGTACAAAAGTTCATAAAAATTGTTTAATACAGTTTACATAACAGTAAAATCCATTATATTCTTAAAGTAAGATACGAAAGTGGCCCTAATTTAATATCTCCCTCTTCATAAACCGTGAAAACTTCCTTAAATAGCTACACCAAATTTTAAACACAATTAACCTACCTAACAACTTTAAAGCCATACATACTTTCAGGGTAATATAAATTAGACTATAAAGTCTTATACACAGATAAATTGTTGAAAACTGTATAAAGTTACAGTCTGTGTGCTAAATTCAATTTTACTTTATGAACGTCTAGGATTTCCTGTAATTATTACGTTTAAAAGTTTTTGTTCAAATTACTTACCTTCTCGTAATTTTTGTTCGTTTGCATAATAAGCGATTAAATAAAACGGTTTTAAAAACTAGTCTGAAGCTACCAAGATGAAGTCGAAGAAATTACGACTTAATCCGATTTATGAGTTTCTGAATGGAAATTTACATCTAGAATTTACTGACAAAACATGCTTATCACATTAAATGTTTTAATGGAAAGAAACTCCTTACACAGGCACTGTAAGAATTTTGCTTTTAATAAGTATGGCGTGTGTTTTGAATTATATTATGCGGGGCGCTTAATAAGTAAATATAGGTAAGTATGTCAGTTGCACGTAGGGATTCCCTAAGTGAGGGATTCTAGTGAGTTTCGCTACCTTTATAACCGAGAAACAGGATGTTTATTCATTTGGTCAAAATATGTATGTGTTCATAACTTATGGTGCACCTAGTATAAGTTAATCATATTCAGAATATATTTGTCACTAATGTAGTTGAATCGGTTAAATATTATTAAATCGAGGTGCGTATTCGTAAAAAAATTAAGAAATCTATTAACTCGATATTCTACAACCTAGATTTTATTAGCACATAGAATAGAACCCTATACTTTCCATCGTTCCCGCTAAGGAATAATCTTTTTCTAAAAAAACTTTTAGAAAACGAATTAGAATGTGAAAAAGTTTTCAGTGCAATTCATGAACTTTTAAAAACTTTCGTTAGTTTTCATTTTTCTTTGATTGAATTGTGATGCTTTCTTAACGAATTCTTGCAGATTTCAAAATATCAAAATATTTATGGCACTACAAATTCGGTACAACCAGCAGTAACTGATGGATTTAAGGCAATGCACAAATACAAATTAATATAAACTAAAAAGTTGTTACAATTGACCACCATCTTGTATGATGCACAGTATTGAACTAATTACTAGTAGATTGTGTGTAATCGTCCCTTTACGCAAGCAATCTACGATCACGTAGAAAATGCATTCTTGCAATGTTGGTAACTTCGAGAAACACTGGCAAACAATTTCGGGAAAATTATCCATCTCCCTGTTACTGTCTACGTTTGCGCTTGAGCCAGCGAGTACGTCTGCGCCTGCATTTACAACTGCTCCTGCATTTGCTCCTACGATAGCGTCTGCCTGTGCACCTGGGTGTGCATCTTCGTATGCTTCTCCGACTTCACCTGCTTCTGGGTATGCACCGTCATACTCGCTTGCAGTCGGTCACCGCCAGTTGGGTGTCCCTTGTTTATGTGTGTGCATTGCCTGTGCCTGTACCTGTGCCTGTGCCTGTCCCATGCCTTCCCTTTATGCCTGTTGTGCCTGTGCCTGTGCTGTGCCTTGTGCCTGTGCCTGTGCATGTGCCCACCTGTGCCTGTGCCTGTTCCTGTGCCTTGTGTTGTGCCTTGCCTGTGCCTGTGCTGTGCTGTGCGTGTGCTGTGCTGTGTCTGTGTCTGTGTCTGTGCCTGTCGGTCTGTCCTGTCTGTGCATTGCCAGTGCCTGTGCCTTGCATGCCTGTACTTGACCTGTGCCTGTTTGTGCCTGTGCCTTTGCCTTGTGCCTGTGCCTTGCCTGTGCCTGTTGCTTTGCCTGTGCCTGTCTTGTTTACTGTTCCTGTGCATTTGTCTGTGCCAGCGCCTGCATCTGTGCCTGTGTCTAAACCTGGACTGTGCCTGTACCGGTGGCTGTGCCTGACCTGTGCCTGTGCATGTGACTGTGCCTGTAACTATGTTGGGAACATCTCTTCGTGCACCTGGAGGTTGCGTAAAGGTAAGTGAGGCTTCGTGTATGTTTGGTGCTGATTTATCTATGCGTTTTCAGATATATTATTACGATATTATCTTATCAACAGACTGGCGCCCATTACACGACTTTATCCCAATTGCGATGCACCCTTATTTGCGACTTTCGACAATACGACAAACCACATTTAGTACTTTTAAATTGAAAAACACGACCACGGCCTTTAGATTACTTATCAATCACCAGTTACATTTCTAATTTCATTTTCTAGCGCAAAGGTAGGTTAACGAACAGGAAACAAGAAAAGGATGCTGTAATCTACCTAATGTTCCATCGTTTTAAGTCATCAGGTTTATTATGAGGTTTATGATTCAAGTGTGCAGAATAGTATATTAAAAAACAAGTTTCAAAAGACCTGTATTAAAGCACGAATCCAAGTTTAAAAAAATTAGTTTTTTACAGAACAAGTGCTTCAAGGTCTTTATTGCAATTTGCTCTTTTCACTCCGTTTTTAAACAAACTTTTGTACTTGAGTTGATTTAGGGATTTATGTACCGGTTGGTAATGTCTTAATTTTAAAAGTGAAAATTTAATCTAGTTGTCTTTTGTTTTATCCAAATTCTGTCACAAAACACCAAAATGGAAAGTAATCAAGATTATCTTGCGTACACGCCCCTTGAAATACGTGAAATTGCCATAAATGCGGTCGCTAATTTGCACAAATCAAAATTTTTCACTGGACGTATCCCGTTTTTGACACATTTTATGAGTGTCATACATGACATAATTCCGGACCAAGGTTTGTCAACCTAAAAATTTTCTTAATCGTCTTTTAAAGAATCAAAGTGGAAGCAAATTACAAATTTTTGTATTATACCTGCCATATTAGTATGAAAACTAAAATAAAATGAAAAATTTGATAGTTTCATTAAAAGGTTAGTCAAATACACTACGACATTGTTTCTTTTTTTTAATTAAAAATAAATTTAATAGCACGAATATTTTAAAAATAATATAATTCCAGAATTTATTTTCTACAATTACTTATTTCTCTACGCGTTTCAATATAACATGTATCGTTATCGAGAGAAAATATACATAGCACTGCAATAGTGCAGGCATCCGTAGCTCCTATACCAATTAAATTAGGAATTTCCTTCAAACTCAGATAAATACTGTACGTATGAGTATTTCGAGAAGATATTTTCGCATATACAGGGTAGCATAATCTAGATTTTTTAATGGAACATTCTGTATTTTAGTTCTTTTTTGTGTTTTTATTTTCCAAAATTTTAGTTAATTTGTTTTAGTAGTTTGCTAGCAATAAATTCAAAACAATAAAACATCGTTTTGCACGCCTGCAATAGAAATTATTCAGAAACGGTCTTATGTCTGTTTTGTCCGCTACATAATGTGAACTTTAATACAAGAAGTCTAAGGATACTTTGGCTTTAAATGGTTTTATCTTATTTTATACAAGGTGTCCAAAATTTTCTGCCAAAAACGAGAACTTTCAAACCAGTTTTTCTTAAGGTTTTCAAATGAATCATCATCGACGTCTTACCTTACTCACCTGGGGTACAGCGTCTGTTTTAGAACTTGTAATTTTAAGTGTTAGCCGCTAAAATGCCACGCTTGGCAAGTACATATAGAATGAAGGAGATAGTGAACGGCTGTCTTTACCCAGCGCAATATTAAAGAACTCATGGTAAAGATGGTGGTATTGCACCGGCCAGCATGGGATATAATGGCTTCCACATATGAAGTTGCAGAATATTGGAACTGAAAAGGAAACATTAATTGGTTTATGAAAATGTAAACTTTCACCATTAACACTCATAATAAAATACTTATCTTTTTTGGGATTTTTTAATGGTGTACTTTAAATTATACAATCTAAACGTTTCGATAACACTTACAGTTATCTTCGTCAGTAGTAATGTTTGTTAAAAATTGTTAAAGATGTAGTAAACAATTTTGTCAAATTTTAAAAATTCAAACATAAACATAAGCCTGCTATTAATATAACAGTTTGAGAAACGTATAAGCCAACTATAAAATTGTAGTAAAGAATAACTAGGTCATTAAAATTAAATATTGTTAAACTGCCTCAAAGATGACAAACCAGAACACTCTCTACGACGAAAGCTAACAATGAAATTTGTCCAGCCAAAAACACATTTAACAAAATTTAATCGAGTTATGATGTAAGTGTAAAGTTGTGAAAACTTCAATTTTAAAATGATAGAAGCATTCACAAATCCAAACATTACATCAAAAATAACCCAGTTAAATCTAACAAAGAGATATCTTTATCAATAATTGGAAGTGTTATTAACAATGAAAAGCACAATGCAGAACGTTCTTTGTAATTTTTATTTCAATTTAATTTCAACTACTTATGTTAAATTATAGTGCTGTGGAAATTTAACATATAATTGGTAAAGCATTTGCTTCAAGGTCTAGGAAAAACACAGCAAAAACCTAGACATACCAAAAGTTGAAAACAAATTAAAATCAAGGCGTATCATTATGCTCTTTTTAATTATAAGATGCCAAAACCTATTTAAACGGAGATTTTCTTCTTGTCTATTAAAATTATTCGGTGTTTATATATTTCAATAGCTTCACGTTGCAAACAAACATAATAATGTGTTTGTCTTGACAATATTTTCATATTGTCAAATTGAATGTCATGATTTAGATTATTCAGGGCATGGTCAGCCACAGCAGACCTCTCTGGTTGACCCAATCTACAAAATCTCATGTTCTTTGCGTCTTGTATCAAAGCTACGTTTTAAATG
This sequence comes from Vesta saturnalis, assembly GCA_036346205.1. Taxonomy (NCBI): domain Eukaryota; kingdom Metazoa; phylum Arthropoda; class Insecta; order Coleoptera; family Lampyridae; genus Vesta; species Vesta saturnalis. The sequence goes on from JARFJB010000917.1 coordinate 14,477, forward strand.
ATGAATATAAATATTTAAGAAAATCCTTACAAGATAATGGATATTCACTTACAGATATTAATAATGTTATTACACCTTCTAGGCGTAACCTTAAAGAAAAACCAGTTCTTAATGTTGGTACTGCTTTTCTTCCCTTTATAGCTAATGTTACAAATAGAATTGAAAAAATCCTAATCAAATATGGCATTAGGACTATTTTTAAACCTATAAGAAAAATTAAAGAACATTTAAGATCACCTAAAGATGTGTCAAACCCTTTATCATCTTCCGGAGTGTATAAGTTATCTTGTTCATGTGGAAAAGTATACATCGGGACCACAAAACGTAGCTTTGATACAAGACGCAAAGAATATATGAGCTTTTGTAGATTGGGTCAACCAGAGGTCTGCTGTGGCTGACCATGCCCTGAATAATCTAAATCATGACATTCAATTTGACAATATGAAAATATTGTCAAGACAAACATTATTATGTTCGTTTGCAACGTGAAGCTATTGAAATATATAAACACCCGAATAATTTTAATAGACAAGAAGAAAATCTCCGTTTAAATAGGTTTTGGCATCTTATAATTAAAAAAGAGCATAATGATACGCCTTGATTTTAATTTGTTTTCAACTTTTGGTATGTCTAGGTTTTTGCTGTGTTTTCCTAGACCTTGAAGCAAATTTTACCAATTATATGTTAAATTTCCACAGCACTATAATTTAACATAAGTAGTTGAAATTAAATTGAAATTAAAAATTACAAAGAACGTTCTGCATTGTGCTTTTCATTGTTAATAACACTTCCAATTATTGATAAAGATATCTCTTTGTTAGATTTAACTGGGTTATTTTTTGATGTAATGTTTGGATTTGTGAATGCTTCTATCATTTTAAAATTGAAGTTTTTCACAACTTTACACTTACATCATAACTCGATTAAATTTTGTTAAATGTGTTTTTTGGCTGGCAAATTTCATTGTTAGCTTTCGTCGTAGAGAGTGTTCTGGTTTGTCATCTTTGAGGCAGTTTAACAATATTTAATTTTAATGACCTAGTTATTCTTTACTACAATTTTATAGTTGGCTTATACGTTTCTCAAACTGTTATATTAATAGCAGGCTTATGTTTATGTTTGAATTTTTCAAATTTGACAAAATTGTTTACTACATCTTTAACAATTTTAACAAACATTACTACTGACGAAGATAACTGTAAGTGTTATCGAAACGTTTAGATTGTATAATTTAAAGTACACCATTAAAAAATCCCAAAAAAGATAAGTATTTTATTAATTGGTTTACATTGCATCATACAAGAGAGAAAGATTTTCTTGTACGATTGTAGAATATAGTAAATGCACCGAAAACAAAACAGCATATACGTTAACCTAATTAAAAAAAGATCGTTCATAAGTTATACAATACCACAATACGTGTATGTTGTTGACAGCATTAAGATTAAAATAATTTGTTTATTTTGGTTTATAATTTAGGTTTCAACTTGTATATTATTGTCATTTTAAACTAATCAGATCTGCGCTATCGAACTACAAGCCACAATCGATGTAAATTTTGTCTTTATGTAAGTAGAACTGATGTAAAATCTAAATATATTGCGGTATTGCAGGCTCACATTCCATTAATATAAGCAATTTGATTGTAATCTCATTATATTTAGAATTTACAAAAATTTTACATACACAAAGACAAAATTTACATTGATTAGGACTTGTATCTCGATAGCGCAGTTGGTTAGCGCGGTACTCTAGCAAAGTGCAGGTCGTAGGTTCAAATCCTACTCGAGGTAAACTTTTTATTTATGTATTTAATAAAATGAATAATAATTTTTAATTACATATTTACTTTTGAAGTTATTCGTTCATAACAAAAACTTATAATAATCAGATCTGTCTAGAATTGTGATAACTCTTCTATTCTTTAAATTTCACTTTTATTTAATGGGCGGATAATAATAAATAACGATAATGACCCTGTTAGTTCTCTCGACTTTAATTGCCTACACTCAGGATTAAACAATTATGATTAAGATTAAATATAGTAAGAAAGGTGAAGGTTAGATTAAATTTTAAATTCGCAGTCAAAGAGAAATCTTAAAATTAAATATAGTATCAAAACTAAAAGATATATTAAGTATTCAAGCTGTACCTAGAATTTTCGCTTACAGAAGTTTTTTTTTATTTAATACTCTACCATGCATAATCACATGTTTTGCATTTTATGTTTGCGTCAGTACGATGAGTGTTATCAATCATATCTTGCATGGGTTTAAACTTTTAAAGGAACCGTAATTTTTCGTAGAAATTCAATGCTATAGCAATCCTAAATATTCCTTGCGTGCCTTTTTTTATCTAAAGAGCCATTTAACACGTTACAAAAATTTTACTGGTTAGATCGTTATTATTTTTGTTTATTATTAATATTTAAACCGATACAAACCTGTTCAACAACACTGTACTTCAAATTTAATTACATTGTTCCCTACGCGACTTGCTGTTATTTATCTGAGAGAAAAGTTATTTAATTATTTTTAATTTAAAACTTTGATTACAAATTAGAGCTAGTTATTTCTTTATTTAATCTATTTCTTCGCTTCTTTTATACTTTGGATTACGTATAATACGTATTCGATCTGGTTGTTTATTTTATCATTTAAGCTAATATAATGGTTATTATGACAATGCTTACGTTTGGGTTTGTCATAAAAAGGGGTCTATTACAAGGCTGTACATTTTTATGAATCACATCAGGTATTTTTCCTACAGGATAAAATAAGATATTTTCTTGGTTCTCTATAATTCATTGTTGTTGCAAAATGTGTTTTCTTAGTTCTCTGTAGTTGATTGTTATTGAAAAATGTTTACCTGTTTGAGTTCAAACCTTAGACAAAAATGGTACTTGCGCTTTACATTACAATTTTATGAGACTTCAATTCAACACAATAAAACAATTCAATTCAATGCTATAGCAATCCTAAATGTTATTTAAGCGCCTTTTTTATCTAAAGAGCCATTCACACGTTACGACGATTCTATTTGTTAGACTACTATTGATTTGTTTATTATTAATATTCAAACCGCTGGGTATAAAAATCTGCTTAAAAGCTTACTTACCTTTAATGACAACCAGGTTGACTCATATACTAACCTTTAACAGATGTTTAAATGTAGAATTATAATTTACACCATGTTTGCTGTTTAACCTTGTTTGCTATTTTGTTTATATATGTTGATAGTGATATATGTATTGAAATGCATAGATAAATAAGTAATTATATAAAAAATTGTGGAATTATATTGTATTATAACATTAGTGCTATTAAATATAGAATTCCACGAATTAAGATTAAAGAATATAAATTTAAAAACAAATTGATTATTACTTGTTTTAAAAGTCAGAGTATTATCGTGTTTAGTAGCTGTGAGTGTCACGCTAAAAATGAATTCTCTTAATTCGGCAGAAATAGTGAATTTACCAACGAAGCAAAAGCTAAGTTGCTCTCAGAAAAGTGAAAATCGGCATACATGAAGGAATATGAGAAGTTTAATCAATGGATAGAGAAAAGAGTGTCACTGTCAATAACCAAACCGTTATTGTGTCCTGTATGTCGAAAATGGCGAAAACTTATAAGCCTTCCACATTGCAGTGCATACATTCCAAGCTTCAATTATTCTGAGTCTAATAAGATGTATAGATTTAGCAGCGTACAAAAAGATGCACGCGTTTATGAAAAAAGTAAACAAAGGATTTGAACCTCAAAAATTTCAGTGAAAGAACACCTGCGTACTTTTTTGTAGCATTGCAGATGACGTTTAATTATTTTTGAAGCTATTGTTGTTTTCGGCTTGTTCGGTTCTTGTTAGAGGTATGAGTTATGGAAACTACGTATGAATGATATTACAAGAAATGGTTCTACTTTAATTATTATTATTATTATTCACCCCTCAAAAACAGGGAAGGTCGAAAATTTGCTCTTGTAGATGAACCTGAAATTAAGTATGCCCAAATGTTTAGTATCTTGCATTATAACTAAAGGATATAATAATGTGGTAAGTTAAGGTCACATTTCTTAAATACACATTAATCTACTTGAAATTGATTTCGGTGAATACGTACTAATATAATTTTACGATTCTTACGAACAATCGAGTTCACCTTCTGTCTACAATCAAGATTACTTGCTGTAAATATAAATTCTATTCTCTACACATTTCCAATATAGATATATATCATCTGCCGTTTTGAGGAGATCAAAGAATTAGCCTACAGTTACATTCATTTCACCTGGTTTTCTAAGTAATCGATTTAAGATAACTAATTATATACAGCAATCTACTGCCTGTTTGTACAAACTGAAATTGTGTAGGTATTATATTAAACATAGTGATTTCAATTCTAGTGTTTAATTGTATCAAATGTACTGTTATTTACTATGTTGAGAGTTGATTGAATGTACCAATTCCATCCATGAAATGTTACTTTCTTACATTTATTTTCTCATACATATGGATAACCTATAATTTCCAGATTCAGAACGTATGACTTTGTACAGGGACAGGTATAGATACGTCCTGATGACTGACGTTATCAAAACAGTGTTTGGAGGAACACACCGGATGAACCGTTACAATATTACGAATTAAACACAGTTACGTGCGACACAATTACTGCCCCATTTTTAGCAATTCGATGTTTAACTCAAATAGCAAAAGAAACTGAAAGAGACTTTGCATTAGAATTTAATATAATAAAAAGAGATTTTTACGTTGATTACTTTTAACTGGTTCTAACTCAGTCAGTTCCCTCCACGCTATCAAAAACAATATTTACCAAACAGCCTTGCGGATTTCCATTAAGTAAATAGAATAACAATGCTAAGGAACTTCGCGATTTTACTTCAACCGAAGCTTCAATAACAGAAAAGATGCAAAAGGCCTTAGGAGTCAGTTGGAATTCTAATACTAGAACTGCGCGCAGCTGTATTATCAGTACAACTATCACGTAAATTCAACCGAATTTTAAACTTAAACATAAACAAAGAGTACTATTGGTGTGACTCACAGATTGTCTTAAGTTGGTTGAATACTCCTAGTAACAAATGGAAAACATATGTTGCCAACCAATACAATGCCTAATCAAGGTATTCGTTGGCACTTTATTACGTCGCGTGCACCTCACTTCGGAGGTTTATGGGAAGCAGGGTCAAGATTGTCAACACCATCTTAAAAGAATACTTACAAACAAATTGCTTACTTATAAAGACTTTCTGATTGTACTAACACAAATTGAGTCGACACTTAATTCTCCTCCACTAACTCCATTAACAAGCGATTCGAATGATCTTAACATCCTAACTCCAGCACAGTTCCTAATTGGACGCCCATTTACCACCATTCCAGATCCTGACGTGCAACACGCAAAACTGTATCGAAGCGATCGCTTCAAATACCTGCAATTATTAAATAAAAGTTCTGGTCAAAATGGTCAATAGAATACTCAAATGAGTTACAGCAACGCAGTGAATAGAAGCAAAATAAAGAATGTCTAAAAATTGGAGCACTGGTGCTGATTAAGGAAGACAACTTACCACCCACTCGATGGAAGATTGATGTGTTCAGGTAATTCATTGAAGTTAACAGTTGCTGCATAGGAGAGCGATTCATTGAAAATGTGTGCTTACGTATGAATTTGTAACAGGTTTCAGGTTTTGAGTGAATGATGTTCTAAGCTTGTCCCTGAGATATTTTGATTTATTAGACAATATAATTTTATGAGTGAAACAATTTATGTATGCAAAACGTATTTCTGACATCAACATAATGCTGTGCTTTTTAATGGTGTATGTTAAATTATACAATCTAAACGTTTCGATGACACAGTGATCTTCGTCAGTAGTAATATGTAGTAAAATTGTTAGAGATGTTGAAAAATTGAAAATTAAAACATAAACATCAGCCTGCTATTAATATCACAGTTTGAGAAACGTATAAAGCCAACTATATAATTAAATTTAAAGAATGTATGTAAAGAATAACTAGGTCATTAAAAATTAAATATTGTTAAACTGCCGTAAAGATGACAAACCATTGTTAGCCTTCGACCGCTTAGAGGGTGTTTAAATTGTCATCTTTAAGATAGTTTAACAATATTTAACTTTTACTGACCTAGTTATCCTTTACTAAAGTTTAATTTATAGCTGGCTTTATACATTTCACGAACTGTTATATTAATAGCAGGCCGACGTTTATGTTTTAATTTTTCAGTTTGACAAAATTAGTTCAACATATCTAACAATTTTACTATATTACTACTGACGAAGATCACTGTAAGTGTTATCGAAACGTTTAGATTGTGTAATTTACATACCTACACCATTAAAAAACTCAAAAGATAAGTATTTTATTATGTGTAGTAATGGTGACAGTTTACATTTTCATATGTTATCTTGTAGTTATGTTCGTGGCAAAACGCAAACAGGAATGTTGGAGTTTCCGTATACGATGAATATGGTGTGATGTAATACAGAGACCATATACAACGTCACAGTAGTCAAACAGTGAAAGAACAAGAAGAGCATCTACAAGACTCCATTTTGTTAATATTTAAACTTGTAAACAAATCCGACTTTAGAGTAAGCAATTTGGATTACTTTAGTTAAGTGGGTTGCGAAACTTAGTTGACTATCAATGATTATACCCAAACTTCGGCATTCACTTTTCATAGTCAAATTATCTAAACCTAATATTACCGAATTAAAAAAATAAGACTATACTTTAGCTATTAATTTGTGGCTACCAATAAGCATTAGATGAGATTTGTGGTGATTAAAAACCAACCCATTTGTATCAGATCAATTGTATACATTTCTCAAATCAGTATTAAGCTTCGTTACCGCATCCTCGCCTCCTTCAGTACTAAATGGAAGGTATATTTGATTATCATCCGCAAATGAATGCAATGAGCAATACTGGAAAGCATCGTGTAAATCGGCGGTATAGATAAGGAATACTAATGGTCCCAGTATTGACTCCTGTGGAACACCTGTAGTCATAGCAAGAGGTGCTGAATATTTTATCATTCCTCAACTTTATTATTTACAGTCTGCTACATATTAGTCAAATAACAAGAAAACCATGCAAGTTCAGTATTAGCTACTCCATAGAAGCGTAATTTAGCAATTAGCCGTTGACGACTAACGGAATCGAATGCTTTGGAGTAACCCAGGAGAGTGAGGCACGTGACCTTAGAGGAATCCATAGATCGTAGCAGGACAACAACTATATTGGTAAGGGCTGCAGTTGTACTATGGTGCTTCCGAAATCCGGACTGTCTGGATGGTAATACTTTATTGTTATGCAGATTGCTCATGTACTGGTTTTTCGAGGATTTTGGATAGGATGGGAAGTATGCTATAGGTCGCAATTTTAAAACATCACTAATTCAGGTACTTGTAGGAACTGGAGTTATTGGAGCATACTTTCACATATCTGGAAATGTCCCGATTTCAAACGAATAATTGATTATGAGTGATAATGTTTAAACAGAAAGGAAGTGACATAGATATCATGATCCTAGAGAGATTGTCATTACCCATAGCACTAGATGGTATGATTAGTAAGTATTTAATAATCTCTTCTTAAGGTGAACATAAATGGGTTAGCATTTTTTTATTGGCGTGTATTTGACAAATAGTCTAATGTATCATTCTGCTGCAACACAGATCATGCAAAAACGCAACGGTGGCAGTTGACTAATAAATGGAAGAAGCTGAAGATTTGAATCTCCAAGAGAACTTTGTCTTCAGTTTCCTACCCTTGAGGAAGGATTAACAGCACAGGAGGAGGAGCAACTGCCTACAGGCCCACCTATAAAAATGAGGAGTATGGAATGCCGACCTTCAACCTGAAGAAATTGAATTACATGATCCCATCAACCAACTTATACCGTTTTCATGAGATTCTTACCTTTATCAAAACAATTTCTTGTATATTACAGTATACTGTTTCTGTATGTATCAAGTAACTTTAATTTAAATATAACTATAAGTAATTCAACGTTTTTTGACTCCAATTTTTTTCCGATTTAATTTTAGACAGATATTTCTTTCAGGTGAGGCTTGTGGTTAACGGATACACCAGTTTGATTATTTTTATCTGTGTTTCATCAAGTTTATTATTATAAATAGTCAAAATATTATATACAATAAGTTATTATAGACAAAACTTGAAGTAAATTTTATCTACTTTAATATTCCGAAGTATGGTCTTTTCGCAAAAACGCACAATTATCGAGATTTAGCCCAAAAACCTAAAAAATTGACCAAATTTGGATGTTTTAGCAAAAAAAAACAATGATCTGGGCATATTCTGGGGAAACCTCAGATTCGTGTTCAATTCAAAGAACATAAAGAATAAACGTGATTAGGACTGTACCTAGAATTTCCTCCAACTGCTCTTTTTACTCCTAAATTGACTAGCATATAGAGGGTGTCCTACGACAAACGACATCGATCGATTATGGAAAAAGTATAAATAGGGAAAACCAGAAAATTTGTCTACTTACTAAAGTCTATGGGGGACATCCATCTGCTCTTCTGGTTACAGAAGTGGATATTAGCTTGCTTATTTTAAAAGGGACGCCCTGTATATTGTTGCATTTTTTGATTATACATCCAATTCAAGGCATACTTTATGTTTAAAGTAATATACCCAAGTCTAGCCGTTTTTGAGATATTTTAAGTTTTCAATAAAAAATGACAGTTGCATCGCCCAACAAAGTTGCCTATACTGTGCAAACTGAAAATTATTTTGCAGTGAAACTCTGAACTATTGTAAACAAAGGACTGTTTTAGTTCATTAATAACGAGCAATGTCGTATTAGTATACAGGGTGAAAAACAACAATGAATTTGACTCTTAAAACAGAAATTGGAATCCATACTTTTGTATCGGATTTGGGTTTAGCACCAGAAATAGCTATGATTTTCAATTTAAATGTTTATACCCTAATCTAACCATTTTCATTTTACTGGAGAAAAAGCGTTTTCACTTGCCCATATTGGGTTGCGTTGTTGTACTTTTTATTGTTAATCTTAGTTGGTAATGCTGGTCGTTATCCAGAAAAAAAGAATCCATCACCGAAAGCCGTGAAGCATATTGTTGAAAATGTTAAAATTCTTTTTAGTGAATATATACTTACTAATCACTATGGAAGCGAACGATTTTTGAATAACATGATTTGGAATAGACGAAGCGAAATTCACTAGAAATGGCGTGCTTAATCGACATAATTCGCACTATTGGAGAGACGCAAGTCCTTTTGCTCTTAAGGAAAGACACTTGTTTATTTGGCAGTAAGAAACGATCAAATTATTATACGTTTCTATGAACAAAATTTGAACGGTAACAAGAGTTGGAAACTGAGTATCTGGATAAGTTACTTCTGGCCGACAGAACTCAAGTGCTATACCAACATGATGGTGCACCGCCTCACAATGGCCATATTGTGAACAGTTTCCTGTAACATACATTTGAAAACCATTGGATAGCTAATAACGGACCTTTTCATTTCATTAAGGGTGAAATATACAACACTCCTCTAACAACGAAGAAAAACTGTATGGAGAGAGCACAAAACGCATTTTGTTCAAATTCAATAGGAGCGGCAACCCACGACCAACTGATCCAAAGGTGCGAAAAATGTCACAAAGTTTAAGGGCGCAATTTGAACATTTTTATTAAGCTCCCATTGTAAACGACATTTTCATTGTTAGGAATAGGTTGAGCTTTAACAATTTATTTTTAAAGGACCCGGTATTTTTTAAATTTTCAACAATTTGCCTCACGGCTTTCGGTAATGGCTTCTTTTTTCTGGATAACGAGCAGCATTACCAGCTAAGATTAAAAATAAAAAGTTCAACAACGCAACCGAATATGGGCAAGTGAAAACGATTTTTTCCAATAAAATGAAATGGGTTAGATTAGGGTATAAGCATTTAAATTGAAAATCATAGGTGTTTTTGGTGCTAAGCCCAAATCCAATTTAAAAAAAAATGACGTTTTCTATTTTTTTTTTTTTTTAATGCCAAATTCATTATTTTTTTCAATCACTCCGTATACAAATACGTCATTGCGCGGTGTTAGTGAACTAAAATAGTCATTTGTTTGCAATAGTTCAGAGTTTCACTGTAAAATAATTTGCAGTTTGGACAGTATAGGCAACTTTTTTGGGCGATGCAACTGTCATTTTTTATTGAAAACTTAGAATGTCTCAAAACGGCTAGAGTTAGGTATCTGACATTAAACATAAACATATATCTAGAATTGGACGTAGAATCTAAAAATGCAACAACATACAGGGTATCCTATTTAAAATAAGCAAACTAGTGTCCACTTCCGGTATAATCGGAAGTGTTGTAATCTTGAGAATAATTTAGATAGATGCTCCTCAGTGACTTAGTAAGTAGCCAAATATTCAGATTTTTCCTATTTATACTTACTCCATAATCCATAGTCGTGGGACACACTGTAAGTATAGATACCTAATACGTGGCTATAGGAAATACCATGTTTACAAACTAAAAGCCTGTAAAGCATAGATAATACTTTGATCAATGCACAAATATTATAGTTAATAAAATACTTATCTTTTTTGGGGTTGTTGTTGTTGTTTTATTTCAACAAAATGATAAATATTATATAATGAACTCCAAATGTACAAATTATACAATTTAATTCTAAACGAATCATGAAAAAAATAATAAAATTAGTTAGTTAGTCAGCATACTTAATATAATGCAAACAATAATTTCTTTTACAATTCAGTTTACAAAAGTTGAGTAAGCAAATCAAAAAACGTACAGTAAATACATGAAAACTGATTTGCTATGGGTGTTAATACACGCAAGGTGTTCGTGTACTAGCTAATGAATAAAATATTACTAAATTAGAATTCACGTTCAACTAGTATTACGATGAATTGTATAGAAACATAAATCGTGCAGATAATTATCGTCTATAATATCAATTCAGCGTTAATGTCGTAAACAAGGTAGTTTGCAGCACTCGCCCATCACACACAGTAGGCTTAACTCTCCCATTGTGTTAACATTTTGGTTTCACTTATTGTGTTCGAGTCATTATGACCCCCGAGCCTATAGTTGTCATTTTATTGCCGCTAAATTGATATACCAGTAAATAATAATAAGAAATAAGATGTAGTATTTATTACATTTTATTTCGTTATTTTATTTTTATTACATATTATAAATGTTATGTAAAGAACATCTGAAAAACGTAGTAGTTAGGTATAACATTTATTTGTTACAGTCTTGACAGTAGTAATATACATGAGCTTTACATGGGTATTTTGAGCAACAACATACTTTTTTTTTTTTTAGGTTAGTATGCGTATATTTTATGCTTATATGCTTATTCGTAGACTGTTCAGGATTCCTCCTCTTCAGCCTTGGTCATTCCATTATTGTTGGTGTTTTTTTGTAATTGTGTGGTTTACAATCATATTATTTTTGGTGTGTAAAAAAAAAGAAAATAATTTGTTGAGGGTTTATTATTTGGTGTAAAAAAAAGGTTAAAGGTCTGATTTATTATGTGAGTATTTAGGTTTAGGTGTGCATGTGGTTGAGTGTGATGAGGGGTGTAGACGATTCGTTAGCCGGTATCCTTGCGTGGTCGTTATCCAGTTGACGGTGGGATGCGGAGTGCATAAGGGATGTTATCGAGGGTCTCTTCTATTTCCACTGGGATGTCGTATAATAATTGGGTTAAAATCGCGGGGGGGTCTTTAAATTTAAGTTTGGGTTTTTTACGGGGGAATTTGGGAGGCTGGAAGGTGTAGGAAGTTGTGATAATTTCTTTGGTAGGAATGGTATCGCCGAAAATCCTTTTGTGTGTAAAGTTTTTCTAAAGTGTTTCGATTCTGTTTGTGATTGGTGGTATGTTTGCGTGCTGTGTTGTGAGGTTGCTTGGGTACCTGAAGGGTAGCCCGTGTATACGTCTAAATATCCGGCGTTTACAGGATGCTATAGAGGAAAGGTGGTTAGGGTTAATGTTAGTGTATATTGGTGCTCGGAAATCCATAACAGGGCGGATGTAAGTTTTGTATGTGTATTGGAGTGTTTTGGGGTGACAACCTCTGATTCGACCCCGGAGGGCGCCCAGTAGGTTTGCACGGTTTATAATTCTGTTAAGTGTTTTCCTAACATCGAGGAGCCAATTAAGTGTTTTGGTGAATAGGATTCCTAGGTATGTGATTTGGTCTTGAAGGGGGATTCTCTCTTGGTTAATGGTGAGGGAGACATTTCTGGAGGATAGGTTTGGGAATTTGTCATCGACGTAATTAGGGTGGCGGAAAAGGATTGCTTGGGTTTTGGAGGGGTTAGCGGAGACTTTGTATATGTTTGAGAGTAGTTGGAGGCATGGGCCGGGTAGGTGTCGGAGGATTTTTCTATTGAGGCCGTCGCGGCCTGGGGCTGAGTTTTTGCCTTTTTTAAAATAGGCATTGACCTGGTCGGGCGTAATAGGGGCATAAAAGGGACTCTCGTTGTCGAGAGGGGGTTCGGCAAGGTTAAGGTTTCGGAATTCCACGAGACGGTTCTCGAGGAATTCTTTGAAAACAGGATCCAATTGGGGATCGTTGGGGGATTGGAGTACGGAGTTCCTTGGCCGGAGGAGATTAGATTGCCCTGAAAGTCGGTTAGATGGGATTTGGAGTTAACTTTTCTTCTGGTCAGTCTGTCAAACTGTTGCCAGAAGCGTTTACCGTCTCGATAATCTAACTGGGAAGTGGCTTTAGCCCAGGAGTCTTCTGTGTATTTATTGGCTTCTCGACTGATTAAGGCGTTAAGGCGATTGTATTCCGTCTTGAGAGCCGGATCCCTGGATCTCAAGAATTGACGATAGATTCGTATCTTCTCATTGATCCAGTTCACTATGTGTCGTGGGAGCGGTTTTTTGGAAATGTCGATGTTTTTAAGCGGGACTAAGGCGTCAACCGCTTCCGTTATTGCGGAAGTTAGGTCGCTAATGGCTCTCTCGAGATCTTGGGTAGTTTGAAGATCGGGTGTAGGAAGGTTGTTGGAGATGTGTTCGGCGAACACATTCCAGTCTGCATTCGAAAAATCTTTAATGATTGTGTTTTGAGGGGGTATTGGGGGAGCTGGACAAAATGAAGTTTTGACCAGCAGTGGAATATGATCTGAAGTGATCGTGGTGCCTAGAAAGCACTCACGATCGAAGTAGTGTGCAATTGATTCGGAAACTATTATGTGATCTATTATTGAGGCTCCTAAGTGGTCAAAATACGTGGGTTGTGTATTGGCGATCCTCAACATAGGGAACTGCAACAGAGCAGATTGTAGTCTGTTGCCGTTTCCATTTGTTGCGGTGTCACCGAATTGAATATGGCGGGCATTGAAATCTCCTAGGATAACTGCATTTGGGAGGCTGGAGGCATAAACTAACAGGTCATCGGAAAGTGTATGGTGCCCGGGTGGATTGTAGTAGGATATGAATACTATGGGAGTGGGGAAGTGCACCGTTGCAGCAACGCATTCGAGTTGCTGCAGGTGCAGGTACTGAAACAGGGTTGAAGAAACAGTTTTTTAATTAGGAGGGCGGTACCGTGCGCTATTGTTGAGGAAACAATTATAAGTGTTAAATTGTAGCGTGCATTTTTGTGCGAGTTTGGTTTCTGTAATTGAAAGGACGTGTACATGGTGTTGGTGTAAGTAGTGTTTAATCAAGGGGCGTTTCCGACGAACGCCCCTAGCATTAATGGTCCTTGTTATGATGTCCATTGGGAACAAAGGCGTTTAAGGATGGGGTTGGCGGACTACGGCGACCTTCCTCCGCGTACCGGCTACGCAGACGTTGATACGCCGTTGGAAAAAGTTCAGGGATAGGGATTCTATGGTTCGGATCACACGGCGTTGGTGGTTAGGGAACAGGTCTAGGAGAGAGTGGGTAGGACTTGTATGAAGGATTTGATTGTGACGGGATCTGTGTAGGGAATTGGTTTAAGGAGAAGGGTGTCTTCAGAGTCAGACTCGTCAGACATGATGGGATCAAGGATTGCCATCTGTGACGGAGAACTAGGAGGTTTCCGCCGCATCCGGCACTTAAAGGAGTAGGTGGGATGGGCATCCCCGCAGTTGCTACACTTTGGGTTTGCCGCGGACTTACAGGATGTGGATCTGTGGCTTCCGCCACAGTTGGGACACTTGATGGATCGGGTAGGGCACTCCTCAGAGGTATGTCCCACCTGCGTGCAGGTGACACAATACATGGGGAGAGGTGTAGGGATGAGGGAAGTTTCGCAACGGAAGTGCCTCCCGAACATGGAGACACCGGTTGCTAAAAGGAACTCTAGGGTGGTTTGGGAATTGGTGATTACGCGGACTAGGGATGTGGGTTTATTGGTGGCCGTCGAGGTGATGCGCACGGCCTTTATCACGTGAGGCAGGTCGATTGCGTCGAGGATCTCGTTGGCAAGGATGTCCTTATCCACGTGACGAATCACGCAGGAAAAGGAAGGAGGTTTAGGAATGGAGGTATGTGGACGGGGGCCGGATAACTGTGATAAGGTGAGGGAAGGTTCACCGAAGTGGTGTCGCAACCTAAGCCGCGTTCCATCCGGTAATGGAGAGGAGGTTCCGAGGAGACAGGTGTGATTGTGGTTGAACGTTAAGTTCAACCACGGAAGGTTAAGGGGTTTTAGGGAATTGAACAGGGATTTCTGTGACGTGATGGACTTCGGGATATTGCGACTCAATATCTCGAGGATTTTGAGCGGGTGGGTAAAGGATTAATGTTAACAGGTGTAGGACTCACGGCGGGTACAGGTGGTTGAGCAGGTGTTGGTAAGAGAGCGGGTGTAGGTAGGAGAGCGGGTTTATGTGTGTGTGCGGGATTGTGTGTGCGGGTTTGAGTTATTTTGTGGAGGCAGTAGAGCTCGTGGAAGTGTAGGAGTGAGAGGATGTAGTGGAAATGGATGATGCATTGGAGTGGGAACGTGTGCGTGAGGAAGGTGGAGGTGACACGAGTGTATGTGCGTAGGTTTGTGTGGTAAGTGGTGGTGTGGGTGGACGAACGGCGTCGGGGGTAGGGGACACAACTTTGACGGTAGCTCGGTGGCGACCTTGCTTAACCATCTCGGTTGCGCTGTTAGTTATAGGTTTGCGAATAGGATCAGAAAGAAAAGTAAAAATATGTTTATGGAAAGGCCGGGTCTCTGCCGAGGTGCAGCCTCACACCCCGAGGAAAAAAGGCTTGGAAATCAGAGACCCAATTCGAAACGGAGGAAATACACAATTAAAATAAAATAACAAAGTAATGAAATTAAAATTTTTTATTAATGATACCTATTACTGTTGTCCTTGACCTGACGACGATCCTGCTGTTGGCGGTGTCCTGGATACTTCTGGAATTTTTCGCTGCTGCTGATATTCCGGCGGCTCCTAGTTGCTGCTAGGGTGTGGCTCCTCTACTGATGACCGCTTCTTCGTATTATCTGTATGCAAGCAGTGACAGATCTACCTCCGAAGTGGCGAAGATCACGATGCCGGAACAATGAGCGAAAACGCTAGATTCTTTTTTGTGAAGTTAAGCGATTGTAATAAAAATCACAAAGCGCTTAAGATGGGTAGAGGCTTACGTTTGAAGGTTCAAACTGCTCTGGTCGAACAACATACCATGTTAGCTTTATTATCATTGGAAGAGGACAAAAATTTTATCCTATACGCTTGGTTGTGGTACATTGTTCCCTTAATTCGCCATTATTGGTTGAAGAAGGTGACTATAACCATTTCAGCTGCAGCAATACTGCAAGGAAGACGCCTTCTTTCTTACAATAATGGAGCGATCAAGCATTTACCCAGTTCTTCAAGAAATAGTCGCCGTTTTGTAAGTTTTCCAGCATTCTATGATGGAGTTGCTTTGCCCCACTGATATTGTAAAAGATAGTCATTTGCCACATTTTTGTTCGCCGTCTACATATTATTAACTTGTCTAACGTGTCTACAGCACTTTTAGCCTTGCTGTAATCTAAAATCATAAACTGATTATCATGATCTTGGTTACACACTTCGTTACCGTATAGGAAACTATCGACTTGTCCTAGTAAAGCAAAATTTTTAAGAAAGAACTTTCCTGTTGCAGACCAATGCGGCTGGGAATTCAGGATTATTTTTGTGAATAGTGCCAAGCATGGTTATTTTTATTTTAACACTAAAGCTGCCGCGACGGTCAATTTGACCGCGTGCCTTTTTTAAAATGTTGTTTTTTCCTTGTGGTTGGAGTTACGCTGTTGAGGTGACTTTTTATGGATTTTTATGTACTCTTAGAATATAAAAAAATTAAGCCGTTTTAGAGTTTTTTTTGTAGTATTTGTATAACTGCCGGAACCGTCATTTTGACCGTTCATATATTCATAATCAGATACGAGGTTGTATAAGAGTAGTATATTATGTTATTAGTAGTAAAAGTGATACTTTATGCGGCGAAGCTGAATGTTTATTTGGCCGAACGAAGTGAGGCAAATAATTCAGCTGAGCTACATAAAGTCACTTTTACTCCGAATAACATATACTTTTTTATCCGCAAACGTAGAAATAATTGGTAAAGATCGAAAAGAAAGATCAGAAATAATTAGCAGGTAAAAGAATAAGATAATCACGGCGCTTTGCAATTAATGAAACCATAACGACTCTCATTAAATAAGCAAACGTCACGCGTCAGTATAGGAATTTGTGTTGAGATTTTTGAAAGTTTTTATTAATTTAAGTAGTAGCAGTGAGTTTTGCAAAATGTTGGATGCTGATTATGATTTACGATGTACTCCTCCCGAGATTACTGAAGTAGCAAACGAGGCAATTAAAAATTTACTGCCAACGAAATCTGTTGCTCTCTACGAAACTTCTTATAATATATTTCTAAAATGGTGTTCTGAGAGAAATGCTAAAATTTATTCTGAAAACGTTTTACTGGCTTACTTTTCGGAATTATCTAAAAGTATGAAAAGCTCTTCTCTATGGTCGATTTATTCGATGATAAAATCGTACCTAAATTTCAAGAAAAACGTGGATATCTCAAAATACTTAAAACTGCGTGCTTTTTAAAAAAAAGACAAGGAGAGAGCTTCAGTTCAAAGAAAGCAAAATTTCCAACTAAGGAAAAATTAGGTAAATTTCTGTCCGAAGTACCTGACGAGAAGTATTTGGGAACAAAGGTAGAAATAACATATAGTAATATTCGTTTTGCGCGCAGTTACTGATTAAATTTCTTGTTTTTATAAGTAGTTGAGGTGCAATGAACTTGTAAAACTGAAAATTGATGACATTGAAGATCATGACTCGTTGCTTCTAGTAAATGTACCCGACACTAAAACGAATAAAAAACGGTCATTTACTATTATAGGGGAGGAATATTTAATGAAGTATAGACAGTATGTGTCTTTAAGACCTGGGAATTTTGAAAATCGACGGTTTTTTGTGAAATACCAAAATGGAAAGTGCACCAAAATGGTCATGGGTATCCATGCTCTTGGAAATGTGACAAAGGCAGTAGCAATGTATTTAAAGCTTCCAAGCTACATGCAATATACAGGGCATTGCCTACGCATCGGTCATCGTTATTTGTTCTCGGTATTACGGCCTCTAGCCCTCTATACCTCCGTCTTATGGTTTTCCTGATGGTATTTGTAGATTTTATGCACCTGAATAAATACATTAAATATACCTATACCTCTGTTGTCGTTTCCTAAGATGAGCTTCGGGCTTTTATGCTTCCGGTCACCTCGGTGTCGTTGTTCCCTGTCAGTGGTTGGGTCGGCCGCTTAAATGGTGCGACGGTTTGCGACTTCTCATCTGTGAGTTTATCGTTTGATCTGTTTCGTTGCTTTGAGTGCCTTCCCGATCTTCATGATGAGCGCGAAGTCCTCGTCTTCTGATTCTTCAGGTGCCTTTTTCTTGTTGCCCGCTGCCATCTGGGCGTAGCTTATCCCTGCTTCGGCCATCCTTGCCGATTTTCTAACTTCTGCTGTTCTGGGGGCGTTCCCTTTCTTAAAGTTTCTTGGATGGGCGGAGCATCCTCCGTAATTTGCAGTGTGCAACCATTGCCTACGCAGGACGTCCACTACGTTACTTGTAGATGGAGGAGCGTATATAGCGACTCTTAAACGTCATGGTGGGTGGAGTTCTAGCAGTGTTGCTGAGGGCTATATAGAAGATTCTTTGCGAATCAAACAGGATATAGCACGCAAGATTCTTATGCCACTGAACGAGGAATGCGACCGTCCCAGGCACTAGCAGTGTTGCTAAAAGTATTGATAATGCTGTTAATACATTCCAAATATTCCATAATATATATATAATATAAAAACGCCTAGGCACAAAAGTGAGACTTTTACTCCATGTTCGAAAAGTAAAACATTTAGTATTTTACTATTATTGTGGTAATTTTTTGGAGTACACTGCAAGTCAGAACTTTTTTAGTCGCGTCCGAAATTATGAATAATCTTAGCTATTTTTACCTAGGCGCCCGAGATATGAAAAATTCAAGTTATAACACTTATTCATATAGAGATTCTATAAATTCAAGTACTTTGAGATTTCAAATTAGTTGCAAGTGAACGTTCTTGTGAGATAATTCTGTACTTATTATTGGGTTAATTGCGTAGTAAAAAAATGTGGTCGTCGCGCGGTGTCACACAACAACAGGCTTTAGATTATCTTTCGGAGTTGGAAAACTTACCTTAATACGAATCCGAAAAAGCAAATAACAAAAAGATTGTGAAAGTGATGAAGCTGTTCCTGTTGATGACAGAAGTAGTACACAAAGTGAAGAATCAGATGTTAGCGTAAATAATGTGATTTCTGATCCTTGTACATCTAATGAAATGCATGCATATCCCTGAGGGGAGTAAACAATCATCCAAATCTAATGATATATGGGAAGTTGTGGAGTCAAGTGGACCTTAAGTTGGCTGTATAATTCAAAGAAATGTTATGCGAAATACTCCTGGACCAACTCCTTATACAAAAGGAAATGTGTTTGCTAACTCTGTACTAAGTGCATTTCGATTGTTTATGGATAATTCAACGCTAAAACACATCCAGAAATGTACTGATATTGAAGCTCAACTAGGAGATGATACAAACTAGTTATTGTCTCTTCCAGAACATTACAGCTTGACAGTTTATATTGTGCTACTTAGGGACCACAATTTTTCCGTGAGACCATGTTAAGCGATCGATTTGGTGAAATCATGAGATTTTTAAGATTTAATATTCGATCAACACGACAAGAACGCCTAGTTAGTGATAAGTTTGCTTTTACGAAATATGTGATTAATTTATTAGTAACTGTAAAGCTTGCTATGGTTCCAGGAGCAAATATTACTGAAGACGAACAACTGTTTCCTACTAAAGCTAGATGCAGATTTACACAATGTATGGCGAATAAGTCTGATAAATTTGATGCAAAATTTTGCTAGCTGTTGATACTAATTCTAAATATCTCCTGAACAGTTTTCCTTATTTAGGAAAAGATGACATGCGTCATAATAACCAACCCCAGAATATGGCTTTTTAAAATTAATGGAACCTTTCCTAAATATGCGTAGAAGTGTTATTATCGACAACTGTTTACCAGCTAAAAGTTAGCAACAATGCTGGTAAAGAAGAACACAACAAGTGTAGGAACAATGAACCGAGCACGAAGGGAATTACCAATTTGTATCAAGAACAAAGGGGCAGAGTTACACTTTCCCACTGTAATAAATAATGATAAAAGCACCTTGTCAATTTATCAGGGTAAAGTTAATAAAAATGTCGTATTGCAATGTATGCTACATCCAACTGTGACTATAGATGATGTCAAAAAGAAGAAACCTGAGACAGTGTTGTATAACAATGAAACAAATCTTGGGGTAGATATGTTGGCCCAAATGGCCAAAACACATTCTACGAAAGCTGGTTCACGTAAATGGCCAGTTCATATGTTTTACAAGGTTTTAGATCTTGCCACAATTAACGCCTAGATAGTTTATAAGGAAGTCGTAGGCAGTGAAATAAAAAGAAGGAACTTTATTTTTACTTTAGCTGAGGAACTAAGAAAAGAGTATTTCGTTTCGAAACAAGATTATGGTGCAAGTACCAACACATCTGATAAAGCAAAACCTAAAGAAAGTCCTCAGTGTCAAATTAAAAAAGTGTTTGTTCAATGTGTAACAATTATGTTTGTGGAAAATGTGCAAGCGTAACAGAAACCGTTATTTGTTTGAACTGTAGAGCGTAAATACAGCATTTAAAACTGTACCGAATTCTAAATGTATTAGAATCAATTTGATTTTTATTTAATTAAAATGAATATTACCTAAAATGTATTCTTTTTCAATTAAGTGTAAGTAAAGAATTCATCGCAAAATTGCCCTTCTTGTCCAGAGGTCAAAATGGCCGACTACTGCAGTTTTAGGTATTTACAATAACCGGAGGTGCTAGTGTTAATAGCATCTGCCCAAGAGTGTACGAGGTAAAAAATTTATCGCACGTTACGCTGTGACGATTTAGACCGTAAGTAAGATCTAGCACAACGCTTTTACCTTGACCTCTCTCTTGAGGTTCACCTTCTTTTTTCCCGAGGTAAACTTGCATGTTACCGCATAAGCAGTTACAGTTTCGCATACTGTGCAAATTTTGACTCCGTATTGAGCAAGTTTATTCGCGATGTACTGTCTGAAAGGACAACGGCCTCTAAAACGTACCAGTTGCTGATCTACTGTTACATTTTGGTGAACATTATAGAGCTTAGGTAGAATTGTAACCCATTCATCCCACAACTCCCGTATGGGAGTTAATTTATCAGTTTACTGTAGATGTGGTCTAGTTTTTTATAGTCAATTACATGAAATCGTTGTAAGGACATCGTTGCTCCTTATATTGGACGTCTTACATTTCCATCCCACAGACTGGCTGTTGCCTCTCCATGAGATGTATACACTCCAGCTAGAAACAGTAGGCCAAAATATACTCCTAGCTCAAGTAATGTTAGTTGCCGTGTCGCCACAAAGTCTTTTGCCTTCTAAATTTGACATTTTCAAAATTAGGTTTACAATTTTTGGTGTGAAATAAGAAGTACTCGGATTTTATTTCAATTATTCGCGACGTAGCATGCCTTGTTGGCTCAGTAAACAACGAAATAATACTTGCTGCTAATAACCTTCCGGATTGATGTGTCTTTTCATTTCATACTATATTACCATCTTTTGAAATGATGTGATCATCCGTATCAGCTTCATCTGAGATCGTAGCTTCCACTTCATCATTCGATTTGCTATTATATGTCGCGGTTTGGGACAAATTTTCTTCTCCTTCAGAAGCATTAGAATCACTATCAGAAACACAGAAAGGTTTCTCAAGTTAACTATCCGTAAGCAATCACTCACTACACATTTTCAATAATAAATTTCAATTGTAAGGTATTTCTTATTAGAGTATAGCATCAAGTTTGATATTTACTACGAAATTAACACATAGATGCTTACTGGCTTCATTTATATGCGAATTCTCAACAGAAATATGTTTACCGGTACGCAAGTAACGGATGCAATATGCGCAATAATGCGGCAATATTATGTAAGTTATTTACCTGCCTCTCGTTCTTCTAATTTTAACCACACAAATCACCAGATCATACAGACCCAAACACAGAGAGTGTACCAAATGCATTTAAAATAAAACTAATTATAATTTTCTAATATCAATCTAGGTACACCGTTATTAAAGTAATAAAATAAAAGTCATGCATGTAATGGAGGCATTAGAAATTCGCACTGTTATATGAGATTAAATGCTTAGTGGTTATTCGTATTTGAACGTAATTAATATTGAGATAAAAAGCTTGAGCTTGTTTCGATGAGTATTTGCATAGTACATTGGAAAGCTCTTAAATATACGCGGCAATTTGCGGACATGACTGTTTTGTAAAAGGGAGCAAATGGAAACGCTGTCATAATGAGGTGTATTAGTTAGTCAGTCGCGTTAAGTAAGCGAACAGAAAGGGTCGCAATAAGTAAGCGATCAAGGTTGAATTTAAGGTAACCAAACGGGTGAAAAGCGATTGCCGTAGCTTGATCTATGCTGAAACTAAAATTGTGTAATTATAACAAAACCCAGTTAATATAGTGATAAAGAAATATAAACGATATTTTCCTTATCAGTGAGAAGGAGAAGTTAAAGCGAATTAAAGTGTAAATGTTATCAAACTGGCGATAATAAAAGGATTGCGTAATAGTTTACAATAGCGGTTTAAGAGAGTATTGAAAGTGTTCCGGGTTGACGTTTTGGTAGTGAGTGATAAATGCACAATAAGACAATCTACCCCACTAATAGATCGATATCGGAAATATAATAGGCAAAAACATTGACCATTAAACGCATAGCCGTTCGTAAATAGCTTTCATTTTGTTACGCAAGCTATTTGTAATTAAAACTGAACAATTAAGTAAAAACTGTAGTATAAATATATCGAGCAATCGTTTACCAAAATCATTAACTGATGAAAGAACATTAGAATCGTATTCATCCTCAACAAAGATCCAAAGAAGATAGTGACAGCTTTTCAACCAAGTGGTAACAAGTAATGTGATGCAATTACGAAACATTCAATTTCATTTCCTTTTCAATAGAATAAGTAAAACACATTTAAAAGTTAAACTAGTTAAATTACTTAGTATGCAAATATGCAATAACAATTATTACAATATAAATAGACCAATGTACTAAAGGAATTGTAAAATCATGCATTCTTATCAACACACTTTTCACTATTATAAATAGAAGTAACTAGGTAAAACTAGAACAGATTGTAAACATATATACTCTTGTCGTTAAGTACATCATTGTTAATGTGTGCAATAAATAATCTCTCTAAAACATGTGAGAATAAATAATAACACCACTCTAACCTTAAACAAATACCAATTGGAGATAAATGCTACATGGCGACCCTGTCGAAACAGAATACACCGAGATCCGAAGATTACAAGACTAAAGAATAATACCAAAAGTTATGGGACAGTCCGCCACAAAAGAAGAGGTGATCATCGCACAAGCAGGTAACAACGGTGGTCAGTCCTCAGTGCTGGTTCTTTTAATAATTTTAATAATTTTATAGCTGGGACAATACGGGAAGAAGCCGCAAGAAGCAATGCCAGGTTATATGCAGTTTAGAAGAAAGAGTGCATTCGGAACTTTGAATCAACCCTGACGACGCAACAGTACGATCAACAAGTGCGGTGCGTAAACAACGCAAGGAACATGAGTAAGTGACAGTGTTTAATTTTAAGATAATAATTGTATAGGCTAGATAAGTTAAGGAAAAATTTTTTTTTATGTCAATCATTTGGGATCAATATTTGCAAGACATTATAAGCATAAAATACCAAATTATTATGGATCATTAGAGATAAAGTAATAAGGTCGTTTCAAGCGTTACAAATAAATTATAAAATCCCTAATAGCTGCGCTAAACAAATAAATCCATTAGTACTCGAAGAAGACATTAATTATAGTGACGAGGATTCAACTATTGAAAACATGACTTTAACTAACGTAGAATTTTTTAACTTAGATAGTAGAATTCTCCCGCACGAATTTGACGGAAACCCCACAAAACTACGCGCATTCGTAGACGCACTTATATTATTAAATGAAAATTCAGCGGATTATGACAATAATGCCGTAGCTTACGTTAAAACACGCTTAATAGGTAAACCACGCGATTTAGTGACTAATGAAAATTCAATACAAGCAATTGTAGATGTTTTAAAAAATGGAATTAGAGGCGAAAGTTCACAGCTTTTAACCGCGAAACTTTTAAATTGCAAACAAAATCACAAAGATGCTACATCATATACAGCGGAAATAGAATCTCTAGCAGAAGACTTAAAACAAGCATTTATATCAGAAGGCGTACCAATAGCAGTAGCAGGTAAATACGCCACTGACAATGTCATTAGGTCACTCTCGCAAAATGCTAATTCAGATAGAACCAAGTTGATAATGGAAGCTGGAATTTTCTCAAATATACAGGAAGCATTAACTAAATTTGCAAATATAACATCATCCATATCGACAGTTACTAATAACCCGAACGTTTTTTTACACAAACCGGAACACCAATTTCTGTAGGCCAAATAACTCAAATCGCGGACATAGGCCGTTAAATAGGTGGAATAACAACCGAGGCAGAAACAATAATTACCAACCTCATATTAGATCACCACCTACGCAAAAAAGTCGTGGGCGAAATTTTAGATTTAACGATTATTTTAGAAATAATAGGCATAACGACCGGAATTTCACGCGAACCGTAAGACCATTAGCATTAGAATCGGGAAACGAGCAGTTCCCCCAGCACGAACAACTGGGGGACGCTGCGTAAATATTTTTAATTGCCAATTATCTTTCACTCATTTTGTAACACTTTCAACAAAAATGACTGGTTCACAATGTACATTTCTTTTAGACACGGGAGCGGATATTTCAATTTTTAAAAGTACAAAAATTAATGACAATCAGATAATTAACACCTCTAATATTAGCAATATCAAAGGCGTTACTGAAGGCATCATCCAATCATTAGGTATTACTGAAACAGATATTTTTGTTGACAATTACAAAATTTCACATACTTTCCATATTGTAGACGAAAATTTTTCTATACCAACAGATGCAATTTTAGGTAGAGACTTCATTTCTAAATACAAATGCACATTAAATTATTCAAACTGGACTATGACAATGAAAATTCTACATAATCAACATGTTGTTGTCCCCATTTATAGTAGTCCAGATGCAAATAATGTAATGATAGTGCCAGCACGTTCTGAAGTTATACGATATTACCAAAAATTCGAAGAGCTGAAAGAAGACGCTGTAGTGGTAAACAAAGAACTATATCCAGGAGTTTTTGTAGCACGTACAATTGTGTCAAGTAATTCTCCTCTTGTAAAAATTATTAACACAAATTCCCATACAATCACATTAAGAAATATTCACATTGAGACACTCAGTCTAGATGATTTCCATGTATATCATATTACCAACGATCAAGACGATAGGTCAAATAAATTAGCTAAACAATTAAACCTAGACACTGTTCCAATTCTCGTTAAAGATAAAGTAGTTAAAATTTGTCAAAAATTTGCAGATATTTTCGCATTAAAATCGGATAAAATATCAATCAACAATTTCTATAAACAAGAATTAAAATTAGTAGATAAGAAACCGGTGTACATAAAAAACTATCGAAAGCCACATTCGCATAAACAGGAAATAAATCAACAAATAAATAAAATGCTAGAACATGAAATAATAGAACCCTTTAGGTCTCAGTACAACAGTCCAATCTTACTAGTTCCCAAAAAATCAGAAAATGGAATTAAAGAATAGCGTTTAGTAATCGACTACAGACAACTAAATAAAAAATTAATCGCCGATAAATTTCCATTACCTCGTATAGACGACATTTTAGATCAGTTAGGTCGAGCCAAATGGTTCTCTGTAATTGACTTAATATCAGGTTTTCATCAAATACCGCTGGAAGAAAATTCACGCGATATGACGTCTTTTACTGTAGACGCTGGATCCTTCCGATTTACTAGATTACCCTTCGGACTTTTAGTGAGTCCCAATAGTTTTCAAAGAATGATGTCAATTGCATTTGCAGGAATCACTCCTGAAAAAGCATTTTTATATATGGACGACTTAATCGTTATTGGTTGCTCTGAAAAACATCATTTATCAAATTTACAGAAAGTATTTGAAACGTATAGAAAATTTAATTTAAAACTAAATCCAGAAAAATGTAAATTTTTCAGAAACGAAGTAACGTATTTAGGTCACAAAATTACAGATCAAGAGATTCTCCCAGATGATTCAAAATTTTAAATTATTAAACAATATCCAATCCCGAAAAACGCAGACGAAGTAAAAAGACTAGTTGCATTTACAAATTATTTTCGCAGATTTATACCACAATTCGCAAAAATAACATCGCCATTAAACAAATTAACGAGAAAACACGCAAAATTTATATGGACAGATGAATACCAAAGTTCTTTCAATTTACTAAAAAATTCCTTATTATCCCCTCCAAATCTTCAGTATCCAGATTTTTCTAAACCGTTTATAATTACAACAGACGCTTCACAAACTACTTGCGGGGCTGTTCTCTTTCAAAATTTTAACGGACACGAACTTCTAATAGCATACGCTTCACGCTCATTCACAAAAAGCGAAATTAATAAAGCCATCATTTTAAAAGAACTACTCGCAATACATTGGGCAATCAAATATTTTCGTTGCTAATTTCTCATTAAAACTGATCATCGTCCTTTAATTTATTTATTTTCAATTAAAAACCCAACTTCTAAATTAACGAGAGTTCGTCTTGAACTTGAAGAGTACAATTTCGAAATCCAATATGTTAAAGGTCAAGACAATGTTTGCGCTGACGCATTGTCTAGGATTAGTATAGACGATTTAAAAAATATGCACAACAATGCGACACAAATACTCGCTATAACTAGGTCAAATGATAAACCAAACACAACTACCTCAACGAATCAACTAACGCAAAGTAAGGGTAATTCGAATAAAAACAATAAAAATGACGTTTATATAAAACCTAAAGTTTACGAAGTTATAGACAATTCCGAGACACTTAAATTGCGATTAGTAAAATTCGAAGTTAACCATGCATCATTAAAAATGACAATCATGAGTAAAAGAAAATTAGGCGCACAAAACGAAATCTCAATTACTAACGATAATGATTCTGCACTAGAGCAATTATTATTTAAGCTAGACAGTATGGCTGGTGATTGTAAATTTCAAAAAGTTAAAATAAACCTAGGTGATAATATATTTAAAAAACACTCTATTAATACATTTAAGGATGTAGGAGAAAAGTGCCTTAGAAAAACAACTATTGTTTTATGTAATACAAGAAAACTTATAACATATAAAAATGAGAAATTAAAACTTATAGAACAATTTCACGATAATCCACTACTAGGAGGTCATTGCAGTCAAAAACGGTTACTGAAAAAACTAAAGTCCTGTTATTTTTGGAAACAAATGTCTCGTGACGTAGCGCTCTTTGTTAAAAAATGTCACAAATGCCAAATTAATAAAATCAAATTAAAACAACCAGAACCAATGACTATAACACCGGCTCCTCAAAAGCCATTCGATATCGTATGTATTGATACGATTGGGAAATTAACAACATCAAATGATGGGAATCAATACGCTATAACAATACAGTGTGAACTAACAAAATACATAGTGATAATACCCATCAGTAGGTAAGATTGGAGACTTTTGGGACACACCACATTTCCAAGGCCCCACATTTCCAAGGTTGCCACAAAAACAGGTTTCCCACCGTACCAAGGTCAAAAAAGCGCAATGTGTGACCTAATTACATATCATTACCACAAACCCACGGTCACAAACCCTGATTTCCTGTTCCACTACTACAATGCCATCACTGAGACATGTCGTTACCACAAACCCAAGGTCGCAAGCCACGCTTTCCTGTTCCACTATTACAAGGCCATCACTGTGACCTAACACGCTTTCCTGTTTCACAATTACAAGGCTATCCGACCACGCTTCCTGTTCCACTATTACAAGGCCATACGTGCGACAAACCACACAGTCATGTTCCACAATAACATCCGTGTGACCTGGTTGCGCCACTTATATGTTTTGCCCACTTGTATTTTTTTGTCCACTTGTATGTTTTTGGTCCACTTGTATGTTTTTGTATGAATTTTGCTCACCTCACTTTTTACCAAAATAAAAAAAACGATATGTTAATATATTTAATTGATGTATTACTCAGATATATGATTTTCTTTAGGAATAAAACATTTTGATTTAGTACAAGTGCAGAAGGTCCTCTCCACTTCCGTTTCAGTACATCTGCGCGGACGTGGTGCGAGGAGCTGAGCATACGTGCAATGTGGCGCCCATCGTAGATGTTCCTGTAACGGATTGACATCTGGCTGCCATCGGTTTATTCTAACCCCACACATGAAACATTCAACCGTATCGTCTGAAGATGTGGAAATGAATCCTGCTGCAGCAAGCGATGAGGGTAAGTGAACTCCAGACCATGTTCGATACGTTAGTAAGCGTTTATCGAAACAGTTGTAATACTGAGGATAATAAAAGTTTGGGTCACACATGTTAACATCAGCGAAAACAGTATGATACTGACAGTAAATAATGTATTCTATACAATATATACAACATATATACAACATATATACAACAGATATACAATATGTACAATATGTACAATATCTAAAAATAGATACAGTAAAAAACACTACTCGTCTACGTAGCACACCTCATCACACAGTATACATGAGTCATCATCGTACACATCGTATAACTGTGTGAGAGGCGCACGACGAGCACCAATAATATTCGTACGACAGGTGGTATCGCGCAGTCCAGCGCTCTATATGCATATGATGGTCCACTACACGGTAATCTCCTGGTTTCAATCGGGTGAAACAGCAATGACACAAATTCATGAAGTCCACCAGATGGTATCGAACATATATTGATACAATGTGGGCATATGCTGTTACACGGCTTGCCGCAAAGTGCTCGCGTATTACCTTGCTCATTTCGGTATACCACGCTGAATTCCACTGAACCAGTTCATAATTATTTCGTAGCACTTTGGTTATGGAAGCCGGTAGTATTCCTTCCTTTTCAAAATTTACCCAGTTCGGAATTAATTGACATGTCCGTCGCGTACTAAGTTGAAATAGGGTTTGTGGTTGGTACACTGCAGGAGTCTTCCAATCGTCTTGCACTGGAGTAACTGACATAGTGAAGATCGGTAACTATGGTATATGTAAAAACCCCTCCCTTTAAGTATACGAATAATACTGAGTGGGGATATGTAACCTTGTGTGGTGACCTTGGTGTGGCAAAGTGGAACAACCTTGGAAATAAGTATGCCTAGGAATCCTTGAAGTAGTGGTGAATACAAGGTTGGAAAAAAAAAATGAGTAACAGCCTTGAACGAAAAGAAAGCCTTGAAAAGGTGTAACCGACAAGGCCGCTAAAGCAATGTGTGGTACAATCGTGAAGGTCACGTAAGTAGCCTTGAGGAGGACACATAGTGGGGAGAGTGTCATATATAAAAGAGAGGGAATGTATGTAAAGCCAGTATCGTATATAATGGATAACATCGTACGTCAAGCCATAGAAAAGGCGAAGATTATCGGTGCTATAAGTTCAAGTAAATATTGCGATATTTTGCTTAATAATGTGCATTATTTCTTAAATAAAAGTAAAACAAAGTTTGTTAGTGTCGGTCTATCACCCAAATTTGGATTTGAGCCAGTCGTAAAACTCGGTGGACGAAGAGTGGTGGAGTGGTGTTTGACAAGCAGGAATGGCGTATACTTATGGATAATCAAGGGTAATTACTAATTATTTCTACAGTCCTGAAGGAACATGGCTACCTACCAAACTGGGATCGAAGACTGTCTCGAAAATATTAACAAGAAAAAAATTATACGCCTCTTAAGTGAAGAATTGATGTCTATTTAGGATGGGAGTCTATAGAACAGTTATGGAAGCTTTTGAAGATAATATATTACCGATTGGAGTTGGCAGATACTGTGAACTTTCCAGAGTTTTATAAAAACCTAATAAAGTCGGCGGCAATTCCTGAATGTAACATTCACCAAGTTATAGGTCCATTGCATGATGTATTTGAGGTCAACATAGCCTGCCTTCTGGAAATGGAAGAATTTGCCAAGGAGAAACTATATATGGATATGGATCTTGCCAAACCTATACTAAAGGGGGTAACGCGCTTGTAGTCAATAGGGATAGTATTAGATGTTAGTCAATATGTGGATGTGTTATAGTGCGGAGTCGTGGCCTAAAGCTGTAGATTGTGTTAGTGCAGTCCAAAGACTAATATGCCAGTTACAATCATTAGAATTCGATGCTGATCATGAAAAAGTGTATGGAATGGGTAGATTTAGTGATGACTATTTAAATAATCTAGTTAATAAGTATGGGGAGGAATACGCCTTTGTGAAAATACTTAACATCGCATGTAGGGATATAGAGTGTATTTGTTGTATAAAGCGATTAATAGAAGACCTTAAAGAAAATCATTGGAGCAATTTATACAGAAATAGAAAGATATTTACCGAATTTTGAGCCATCAGATGACGACTCACCCAGTGAAGAAGGTGGCATTAATGAGTCCAAAACGTAGTTCACTAAAGTAGTATGGGAGTTGGCACAGGCATGCGCGAAAAGGAGAATGGGAACAAATAGCTAGAGATTCTGCACGATTTAAAAAGAATAGATGACTGTTAATATAATTTCACCAATTCTCGAAAAACAGCATCGTGAGTGTGTGTTTGTCAGACGCTTTAGTAGTATGTAGTGATGTATATGTATAGGATAGTATTAATAAAAAAAAAAAAGATCTGTTTATTGCATATTAAATTAAATATAAAAGGTTAATTAGCGTATTACACAATGTCTTTGGTAGAAATCCAGGAGTTGTGAGAAGTATCAAAACCCAACCACTTAACGAGAGCTTTATTCCCTTGACGTCGGATGACACGTTCAACTAGATGAATGTCTGGATGTTTAACACTTTGTAGTTCGGGCTCATAGAACCGACCTTGAATCTCTTCATCTCGACTATCACGTAATGTGTAGGTGAGTGGGCTTGAACGTTTAACTGTTGATATTCGAAAGACTTCGTAACTCCAATTAGGTGTGTACCCCTTAGAGAATATGCTTCTATGTTTGCTAATGCGTACATGTTCCCCACTTAAATTTAGGTGTTTTACGGTCAAGAATTTTTGACATTTTAAATGTTTTGAAATAGATGCACTATTTTTTCCGATACATCTACCGGTTTGTATCCAGTTGTTCTATGCTTTCTTGAATTATACTCGGGACAATGTGGGTAATATTGATAGCCACTTATAGGATCCTTGCATGCTGAAGGTTTTCCACATTATTGCTTTAAGGGTGGCACGTTCACTATATACTTTTCAAGGTGGAATAACTACTGTAATGATTGATATTAAATTTTTCATTACTTTTTGAATTCAGCATTATAGAACTCAGTTCCCATATCAGTTTGTATATGTGGTGTCCTTTCAAACCAGAAAAAGTTTATCCATTACCCGCGACCAGTTTACCATTCTTCGTTTGATGGGAAAAGCCCAGACATATTTAGAGGCATTTATTTTACTAAAATGTATCGAAATCCTTTATTCATCCGAGCATATGGTATCATTTCCACTAAATCAGCTTGAAATAGATCATTTAAACCTTTTAGTACAACACAACGCCGCGGAAAATTTCTTCTTGCAGGTTTGTGCAGTTCTTCGACAACATCGGCTTTACTCATTTTTTTGTGCTTTGGATTTTACTACGAACTCTACGTTGAATATCGCTGCAGTTGAAAACTTTACAAACGTCGGCATGGTTACACGAATTACATCGTTCCTCTTAAGATGTTGACCAATTACATCCTTTGCCAGCTCAAATGTTGTACCATCTATGTTAAGCTGAAGAGTTGGATGACTCCACCTGCAATGTACTATAGTACCGTCGTTACAGGGATAGGTATATTGATCACCGACGCCGGTAGATACCTAATTGTCTTCTTTGCGGCGATTCCAGAAAATGAAATGAAAGTTTCATAAGACAGATCGATATGATCAACAATATGTTTCCAAATTTATCCACTGTCATTTGATGATGAAGATGACCAAATTTATCTATTGGCATCACTGGTGGACGTATAGTACTATTTTAGTGATAGTCGTAGTAACAATGAAAGAAATGATAGTGGTAGGTTTATAACAAGTTCTGTTACTTTATTACTTTTGCGTTACGTAGTTCATCAATTATATATATTATTTCGTTGTGATTGCTAGTATTTCCTGCGACATTGATCCTAATAATTCCCTTAACCAATCGACTAACTTATTCGGATTATTCCACGGTACAAACTCAATAGGTTTATTATTGTATCGCAATAGCTAGTCCACCACCTCTTTTGGATATAGAAGTTGTTCGAGATCTGGTGGCTGGAGGTGCAATAGACGATGTGGCAGAACGTTTTCTAGGTTGAAGTAATGGTTTAATGATTTCAATATTCTTACTATTAGTTCCTCGGATTTGATCATCAGGGTTATAATTACGTCGGGCAGCATGCGTACCACGCAAAATGTCATTGTATTGCTGTAGATCCCTCTTTTTGTATCCCGTAGGAACTTTTTAAAAAGTAGTTTATATAATCCCGGTGTTCCCTCACAGTCTAGGGATGATCCATCGGTAAGAGCGATTCGCAAATTTTCTCCAACAAAATCTAGTTCAGCATCGCCAATAAAAAATTTCTCTTCTTCAGGAATAAAATGCACACCGTACGTTAAGTCATATTCATCTTCGGTATCTCTAAAGATACCTTCGACTAGTATTTCGCTAATCCTTGGTATTGATTAAGATACTCTTCAAAGGCGGGTTGAGATCCAGCAGCTTAGTTCCGATTTCAATTGTTGTAAAGTAGGAATTTCCACCTCGTCGTCATGTGTGACATCAGCAATTACAGATTCCTGTAAGGTGTGGAATGGTGTCAGGAACAATAGTACGCGGCTCCTTACGTATTCTAGAGGATTTCGGTGTATAATGTAAAAATACTTCATTTTCATGTGCAATGACTCCTTTTTCCGACTTCTGGCGTAAGGGGTTCAGCTTTGATGAGAGAACCATCTTTTTAGTAATTAATTGTTTTAATGGTTGTGTAATAGGTTTAAAGTGTGCCTCCATTGCACGTTCTGTAAGTGCAGTATCTTCTTTCAAACTAGCATATTTCTGTTGCATACTCTTGCGAGCACGCAAAATGTCTTGTACTAAGCGCTCCTCCATTACGACTGTACGTTGACAGTCCTAGTAGATTATTTATACTGCAATGAACAGTCAAATCTCTTACGGTAACGACCGTTATTAACATCGCTTTCTTTATCAATCACAAGAAATCCGAATTTATCACGCCAGCAACACAAGTCTTTAAATTTATCAAATGAC
The DNA here is from genome assembly GCA_036346205.1 of Vesta saturnalis. Taxonomy (NCBI): domain Eukaryota; kingdom Metazoa; phylum Arthropoda; class Insecta; order Coleoptera; family Lampyridae; genus Vesta; species Vesta saturnalis. Next base: position 47,664 of record JARFJB010000917.1, read on the forward strand.
ATATCGACATTAACGTGATCATCACACATGCTTGAGATTAGTGTGATCTTGTTGAAAAGAACAAGTAAATTCGCATTATCACGTATAAGCTGTTTTGGAATTGAAGAATACGTTTGACACAGATAGAAACAATCATTATTTCGATGTCTGCCAAAACAAAATGATCTCTAATTTCATTTTGTTTATGACATGCTACATCATCAAAAATCATTATTGAATTTTTACGGGACTCACTGGGAGGTATAACATCACTATTATCACTGTATTCAAATACCTAATTTCTTTATGGGTGCCAGTAACTCCGCAGGTACTGGTATTTCTGTTGGTATATATATATATATATATATATATATATATATATATATATATATGACATTTTCAAAACGTAGCCATTTGGATGTTCTAATAAGCTAATCATAACATTGGTTTTCCACAGCCGGATGGTCCGACGATTATACCTCGTTTACATCCCCTTTAGTAAACCGCGGTGTTTAGAGTACTGCTCCTTGTTAGGAGTATGTCATAATTTTGATAGGTAATTCTGTATCTTGCGGAATGAAACGGATGTCACCCATTATGGTACTAAACCACGACTTGTATGACGCTTCTATATATATACCACGTGCAGAAAGTAGTTTAGTAGTGAAGTGTCAGTCAGTGTGGTATGAAGTATACATCCCAGCGTCAGAGGAAAAAAAGGTTCAGGATTAATTAATACTTTAATAAATAAATTACCCGTGGAGTTGCATATACCGGATATCGATATTGTGGGCCAGGACCCGTTTACAAAAACGATTAGCTCGTGGCGACAAAGGTATTAACGCATTGGACGAAGCGTGTAAAGAACACGATATTGCATACTCCCAGTCAAACGATCTAGGACAACGACACATAGCGATAAGACTTTACAACAAAAAGCTTGGAATAGATTTCGTTCTACCGACGCTACCTTTGGAGAAAGGGCAGCTGCATTAACCATAGCTGGTATAATGAAAGGAAAACGGACAATGGGAATGGGTGGCAAATCACGGAAAGGACAAAAGGAATGGGAATTAAATCGACGAAGGAAGCATTCTCGCAGAGCAATTTCGTTTAACAAAGCAGTCCTTCTAGCCCGACGTCGTGTTGGTGGTAAACTTCGATCATCTTTAAAAGCGACAATACAGCAAGCCTTGAGCGCTCTAAACACAAAAAATTATGTCACCCAAGAGCAGAATATTACCAATACCAAAACGTGGGGATTCATACCTCTTATTCCCTTTGCAGCATTAGGAGCCTTAGGGTCTCTAGGTGGTGCTGCGGCAGTGCAAAAGCGGTAACTGACGCAAAAGCTGCGACAAAAACGTTAGAAGAAACCAAACGACACAACCAAGCAATGGAAGCAGCTGCATTAGGAAAAGGTTTATACATAAACCATATAAACGAGGTTAGGTATATATTTACAACCGTATTCAAAAAAATCCCACTGACGCTACCACGTCACGCCTTAAGTAATGTTGAGCTATCAAAATTTGTGGAGCAATTACAGATTCCCTATTTTAGAGGGATATATATGCGAGATAACTTACCTACACGAATCCATGCGAATGAATGTGGTATTGTGAATCTGGATGATCAAACTAACAAGGGTACACACTGGACAGCTTACATTAAGCGTAACAGGCATATTACATATTTTGATAGCATAGGACATATTAAACCACCCTTTGAATTACTCCGCTATTTTAAAAGTGATGGTAGCAGAAACACAATTGAGTATAACTTTACCAAGGTTCAAGATTTTGATACATACAACTGCGGTCATTTAGTCTTACACTTTTTATATGACTACTCGAACTGATTTTCAGTAGTCGTTACGTGATCGTAATGTCGTACACATTTACATTTACCGGCAAAAGTGTACTTGCAAGCAACCTTTAATCCACCGATTTTTATTGAGAATGAGTCGGAATACGTAATGGGATTGACTAGTTTTGAATCTTTCAATACTATACAGAATGTTACTTCAAAGAATAACCAACTCGTATTTGGAAACGATAAAATTACAATACCACCAGGATCATACGAAATCACGGATGTGAATAAATATATTAATGAGTTAGTGAAAAGATCGAAAGCATTTATGCATTTACAAGCGAATAATAATACTATGAAAGCAAGTATGAAAGCAACCCATGACATTAACTTCAATGTGGAAAATTCGATAGGACCTATGCTGGGATTTAATAAAACTGTTTACCAGGCTCAGAAACATTATCAAAATTAACTCATTAATTATCGAGTGCAATATAACAAGTGGTAGTTTTAAAAATGGTGAAACATCACACATAATTCATCAGTTCTTTCCCAGCGTACCAGCGGGGTATAAAATAATAGAGTCCCCTCAACATGTCATCTATCTACCTATCAATACATCTACCATTTCGACAATAACACTTAAAATAGTAGACCAAGACGGAGATCTCGTCAATTTTAACGGGAAGTCATAACGATAGGACTACATTTAAAGAAAATATGGTGACGCGCTATAACACATGTGCATGTACCCAGTGCAAATCAAACTATAAAAGATCAAAGTGTGGAAAGGTGAGAGTCAGTAAGCGTTCAGCGACCCAAAGCATTGACACCGCAGAACAAAGCATTATTGGAAAGTCTCGGCTTTACAGTACTACAATGAGTATATTAAACGTTAATGAAAAAGTTGTCGTTGATAATGCTATCGTTAATTCCGAACTGCACACCCATCAGCCATACACTACCAGATTTGGAAACAATGATGAAATCAGGATACCCATTCAGGAAGACATGTGCACTCTACCATCCGAAAGCTATGTCTACGTAGAGGGACGATTATTACGTCAGGATGGTACTGCTCTAACACCGCAAGGTTCGTTAATAACGGTATCGCATTTTTATTCAGTGAAATTAGATATGAAATGAATGGAATAGTGGTAGATTCCGTAACGAAAGTAGGATTAACGTCGACAATGAAAGGATTGGTATCATTGACGTCCAATGATCTCGCCCGGCATGAAAATGCAGGTTGGTTTCCTACTCAAACAGTACACTAACAAATGCTCAAGGATATTTTAATGTTTGTATACCTTTGCGAATGCTACTTGGCTTTGCTGAAGATTACAATAAAGTGATTTTGAACATTAGACAAGAACTGGTATTAATTCGTAGTAACATTGATACCGACGCAGTAATTTCAACTGTAGAAGAAGCATTAAAAGTTAACATAGATAAGATATATTGGAAAGTTCCACACATCATTCCAGCATTAGCAGAGGATGGCGTTAACGAAATACATTGATAAAAATGTAAATACGCCAGTAGCATTTAGAAGTTGGGAAACCCACATATATCCCGCCGTTCCAGCAACAGATAAGCATACATGGGCAATCAAAACATCTACTAGTATAGAAACACCTAGATACATTATTATAGGATTTCAAACTGGGCGAGAGAATAATGTTATGCAAGATACGAGCAGATTCGATAAATGGCACTAAATAATATTCGCGTGTTCCTGAACACGGATCGTTATCCTTGACAACGTTAATTATGATAACAATTGCTTTGCTACGTTGTATGAAATGTTTGCTAAATTCCAAATGTCTATTACCAAAGAGAGGCAACCATTACCCCCCCGCAATTTACCACAGCTGCACCGTTGATTGTCGTAGATGCTCAAATCAAAAAGAAGCATTACACTCTAAAGCAGTAGTTCTTCGTGTGGAGTTTGAAACAGCGGCAAACATAGCTAATACGACAGCATACTGTGTTATACTCCACGATCGTTTAGTTACATACAACGCGTTAACCAAAGCAGTACGACAGTTGTAATACAATGTCCGTCATAATCGATGTACAAGGGTTCAAAATTTCAAAAGCTTTTATACCAAAAGAACTCGCCATTTATAATGGGAAACAAATTGCCCATTTTGTTTTAAATCACCGTATCCCTGGCATACGTTGGATGCAGAGAGTCGTCGTCAAGCTACTTGGTTAATGCAAAACCAGCACTGTATTAAATGGGAAGAAGGGTATACACCACCACACCACTTTCGAAGAATGCTCGAGAGATTGATTCAGCCAACAGATTCTGTCTATGTCAAGGGTAGAGAAAGCAGATTACATCAGAAAATTTGTGACCCAGCCTGTTATTGAACTTGAGGAAAGTCCACCTCTTCCTGCTATGCAACCCGTTTGTTATTTTCATTGTAAATCATTATGTCACTGCGCTTTGTCTACGGTATACTATTTATATAATACATATATAATGCAATAAGTCTTGTACATTTTTTAATAAAAAATAGTAAATAATCATTCTCGTATTTTTTTTTATTTATGGAACATAGTATTTGTATACGATATATTCTCTTAATAACCAATTAGTACATAATATCAATATATGTTAAACAACTAAAGGAATAATACAAATTATTATTAATATTAGTTTCATTATGGAGAGATATAGGAAAGAAACTAGCAAGTGTCAGTACCCAAACTATTCTTCTTCGGTTAATACAAATTCATTTGCTTAGCAACCTGCAATAGTTCGCTCAACGGATCAGCATTCTCCAATTCCGGTATTGCCAATGCCCCCACGCCAATGTGGAACACGTATCACGTAGTCGATATCGTTTGTCATCCTGGGACCTAAAGGCAATTTTGTTTAACATTTCGGTATATATATCATGTAAGGTTGATCGAAACACAAGCATTTTACACATTACTGTTTTATCCGACCCCTCCGCAACCGCTTTGTAGTCTACTTCCGTCAGCACTTTCTGAATAACAATTTTCTTAACACCTTTCGCTTTCTTAACAACTTCATTATCAGCAAGCTTCAGACTTCGATCCAGCACCATAAAAATAATGAATTGCTTTCCCTGCGTACTCATCTTTCATTCGTCCAACAACGGAAGCAGTCGTAGTAATACCATGCAACTCATTATGATAGTTGGAAGTATCATATTCGTCTAAATTATTTCGCATGTGTGCATACATATCATCAGTTACTATCTCAACAATCAAAGAATCCGTGTCAGTATAGAGCAACGTGACATTCTTACCATAATGAGCTCGTAAGATATCATAAAAAAACCGATACATTATAATTTTGGAAAGATCTAAAATACTGAATCCGACATAGACGGGTTTGTCATACGTAACTACCTGTTTCGACAATTCCGCCGCAAACAATTTGTCAGTGAATTGAATAAAATTTTTAAATTGCGGTTTTGCAACGTACCGTGCTAGACCTACCCGACGACCGTTATTTTCCCAATGTGTTAACAGTTTAATAACTCTTCGTTTATCGACATTTTCCATTGTTTTACCAAACACGCCATTATTCATAATTTTATAGAAATCCTTTTCGAACTTGTTCAGTGCTGTGTTGCGGAGAGCGGTATTAAGGTCTACGTATGGTATTAGCCACGGACTCTGACGAAAGCGTAAAACCCTATGAATACGAGTAACAATTAAGCCATGCTCTATACATTGTTTTAAATAGCGGTAATGTATAACGTAGTTGGTCTTATCACACAGGTTAGGGATTAACTTCTCCTCCTGGGAATGTGGTGCGCAGATCATTTCAGGACAAAACGGATAATCGTTGTGTTCGTCATGCAGATGGTGGGGATAATGTATATCAACCTCCAGTACAAATCCAACATCGGCGTCATCATCAATCTTTACTACGTCAAAGTGTTCTATTTCCTCTTGAGGTAACCACATAAACCCATCGTGGGCAGGTATTGCTTCATACTCCAGCCGTATAAATTCGTGGCATCTAAATATTGTAAAAACACTTTCGGTTGTTTAGGATCATAGTTTGGAACAAACTCGTTATTAGCGATGCTTCTCCGCTTGATACAAGTACTTACTCCACCCGAATACCTTTTTAAAAAGTGATACATATCCATATCCGTCAATAATTCTAGCTCTACTTTCGTACATTTCAACATGGCATCCCACGCCAATCCAGGTAAAGTGACATACTGTGCAGGTTCTAACCCATACACACCCATACATAATCTCCTAAAGTTTTCAAACACGTCAGCCAATAACAACACATCTGATTTTAAATAAATATCAGCATAATCACCTAGTGTATTACACTTAAAGTGATCCCATACCAGTAGAACGCGACAGTATTCGTCATCGGAAATATTTGCATCGCGCATTTTATCGTAGAATTTGTCATATGATGGCACCGTGACGTCGTTCAATTTACTAAAGCTGTCTACGTACGCATAAGGAAACTACCTTTCTTTCTCACTAAGTTGAAGTCGCTATCATTACTAAAATATTTCCGTACCTCCATACATTGATCATCTGATAAATTCTGAGATAGAGTATCTAAGGATGCAGCCATGAATCTACAACTATCGACGAAACGTAAATTAATGTATTTCTTTTCCCTGATACCATGACTGTTTACATATTCATCAACAAAAATGTGCTTACCAAACGTTATATATTTTCACTGTTAACCGGAAGTACGGTAATTTCTTCCGTTTCACTCGCTAACTGTTTAATGAACAGGTGAACATCATAACCACTGAGATTATGTAGAAAAACGGGAGAAATGTAGGTACCTGATAGTTTAAGTTACACGTTGAATGTGCTGCACCACGATACTTACCAGTAACGTGACAGTGATCTCGTACTTTCGGATTTGTCGGATCGCCCGTAAAGTGCTTGCCGCATATGTAACAACATACACTGCATTCATACGTAACCTGCTGTTCATCCGTTAATGGTGTCATTGGGACAATAGCTTTGAAATGTTCATTATATATCCGTTTTACATCACTTTCCAGTCGTCTTATAAATATCTCCCCCTATACAGCTCTAACTTAGACCACGCATCGTTTACACTACACTTAATATAATAACTAAACGAGTATGGTTCGTGTTTACACGTTTTTATCGTGAACGGTTTTTCGGGATCTGGTTCAGCCGTATCTACCGGTACTAAGAGCGCTTCAAAATCTGCATATATTACGAATGGTAGAACCATTTGTTTCTGATAGTTCCGAAACGCGAGTATATTTTCCGCATAGAATTCCCCGGTAATGTCTTTTTTTTGTTTCACCCCGGTAATTTTGTATATACGAAGTTACAGTCGTGTGACACGTGTCGGGTTAATTGCTCCTCGGATCTAAAGTAATACAAGCATGCATCACAAAAATACATTGCTCCGTTCCGCCGAGTTATTTGGTTGCTAAGTAAACGAGAAAAATTTTTTATCCATACATAATGCTGATTATCTGTTTGGTTACTGACTAATAATAATAAATTAACATGAACTGCCTGTTTGGCTTTGGTGTAGTATAGAGGCCCCACTACCTCCGTGACACGGTGACCATCACGATACGTATCGTCTAACCCATAAACATTAATGGAAATGTTGTTATTGCTCTCAAACGTTGAAATATTCGTCAGCTTAACAGGGAACTGTACACCAGTCCAGTTGAATAACGTCTGGAAATCAGGGTAAGAAGATGTGCGTTGTGGTACTCCCGTTGGTGTCACTAGTGCCGATACAACAGCCCATGCAAAGCAGCAATTATCATTATTTTTACATTGACTATGGCGTGTTTATGTGCGATTTCGGCGGGGACAGCCATATAGGAAGAACCCGTGGTGGGAGCAAATTTAAGCAGGTTTACCTCTATATACACGAATTGCACCAGGGACCACCCTAAAACAGTTGTTAATAATCGATCACCACGACTCACACTTACCAGAATCTTTATGTTGAAATTCCGATTGCTTTGCATCCAATATTTCACTTATTTTTTGGAAATACTCTTCTAACACCGTCCCTACACTGAGAATATCATACTTAGTCTGAAACGATTTCAGTTCTGTGCTTTCCCTACTGTTCAAAAGTATAAACCAAACAGCTCAACATTACATTTTAATAAGTAGTGTTTCTGCAACTGATTTTGTACTACCTTCAATACGTTCCCTTTAACGTCTGCCATAAAGGTGAACACATCAGTATGCATATTGCATGGAGACAATCGGTACGACACAATGCGTTGTTTAAACGCATTTCGGATCACTTCGACCCCAGTATCGACAAGGAAACATACATTTGCTTTATGCCTATTGCTTCTGAGGTGTCCTTGGAATGCATACCTAGGTACATCCATTGAACAATCTGTGCAGTGCCACTCTCACCATTGTTTTTGGTTCTACCGGTTCATCGTGTTGGT